>CM043878.1:422500-435000 GCA_023846275.1 Vanilla planifolia | reverse complement strand
CTTCTTTTTCTTTTTCTTCTTCTTCTATTTCAACTTCTTCATCATCTTCTCCTTCTTCTCCCAATACTTCTTCTTCTTCTACTCTTCATCTTTATGTTCTTCCTCTTTTTCTTCTTCTTCTTTCTCTTCTTCCTCTTCTTCTACTCCTTTTTCCTCTTCTTTTTACACTTCTTCTTCTCCTTCTCCTTCATCTTTTTCTTTTACTTCTCCAGCTTCTTCTTCTTCTTCTCCTTTTTCACCCTCTTCTTCTTCTTTTTCTTCTTCTTCATCTTCCTCTTCTTTTTCTTCTTCTTCATCTTCCTCTTCTTCTTCTTTTCCTTCTTATTATTCTTATGCTTCTTGTTCTTGTTCTTGTTCTTCTTCTTCTTCTTCTTCTTCTCTTCATCTTCTTCTTCTATTTCCTCTTCTTCTTGCTCCAGTTCTTCTTCTTCTTCTTCTTCTTCTTTCACTTCTTCTTCTTCTTCTTCTTCTTCTTCTTCTCCTTCTTCTTTTTCTTTGTCCTCTCCTTCTCCTTCTTCTTCTTCTTTTTCTTTTTCTTTTTCTTGTTCTTTTTCTTCTTCTTTGTCTTCTTCCTGTTCTTTTTCTTCTTCTTCTTCTCCTTGTTCTTCTTCTTCCTTTTCTTCTTCTTCTTCTTCTCCTTGTTCTTCTTCTTCCTCTTCTTCATCATCTTCTTCTTCTTATTCTTCTTTGTAATCCTTGTTCGTTATTCCCTAATCCATACCCCATAATTCCTCTTTAATCCTTAATCCCTACTCTATAATGCTAAATCCATCACTCCTTAATCCTTAATCCCTAGTCCCTAAAGCATACTTTATCTATTATTCCTACTCCTTAATCCCTAATCTCTAATCTCCTTCACCTTCTTGTTTTCTTCATCACCTTCTAATCTTCCTTCTCCATGTCTTCCTCCTTCTCCTTCTCCTACTTCTTGTTCTTCTTCATTCTTCTTTCTTATTTCTTTTTTCTTCTTTCTTGTTCCTTCTTCCTTCCCACTTCTTCCATCCCCCTTCCATCGTCCTTCTTCTTTCTTCCTTCTTCTTTGTTTGTTCTTTTTTCTTCTTTTTTCTTTATTATTCCTCTACTTCTTTTTCTTATTCTTTTTTCTCTTCGTCTTCCTCCTCTACTTCTTTGTTCTTACTTCTTGTTTCTTCCTTCTTCGTTCTTCTTTCTTCCTTCTTCCTTCTTCTTTCTCCTTATTCCTTACTCCCAATTCCCTAATCCTCAATTCCTAATGCATCCTGAATCTTTAAAGCTTAATCCATAATTTCTAATCTTTATTCTTTAATCTCTAAAACCTAATCCTTAATACCTAATTCCTAATTCTTAATCCCTAATCTATAGTCTATAATTCTTAATCTCTAATTTATATTCCTGAATCCCTAATCCTTAATCAATAATCACTAATCCCTAATCCTTAATCCTTAATCTCTAATCCTTAATCCTAATCCCTTAATGTCTAATCACTAATCTCTAATACCTAATCGTGAATCCTAAATACTTACTCCCAAATCTCTAATCCTTATTCCCTAATCAGTATTCCTAAATCTTTAATAATTAATCCCTTAATCCTTAAGATCTAATCCCTAATCAATAATCCCTTCATCTCTAATCCTTAGTCACTATGCCTTAATCCTTAATCCCTAATTCATATATCCTATTCCCTAATGCGTACTCCCAAATCCATAATCATTAATACTTAAACCCTAATCCTTAATTGTTAATCTATAATCCCTTATTCCTAATCCTGAATGCCTAATACCTAATCCCTCTCTCCCAAATCCCTTATCAGTAACCCCTAATACCTCTCTAATCTCCAATCCATTTGTCTTTAATCTATAATCCATATTCCCTAATCACTAATCCCTTCCTCCTCAATCCCTGATTCCTAATACCTAACCCTTAGCTCTAATCCATCTATTCATCCTCTTTTTCTTCCACTTTTCCATCATCTTTTTCTCCTTCTTCTCCTTCTTCTTCTTCCTTATTTTCTTCTTCTTCTTCTTCCTCATCTTCCTTAACTTCCTCTTCCTCTTCTTCTTCTTCTTATTATTATTTTCTTCTTCATCTTGTTCTTCTTCTTTTTCCTTTTTTTATTCTTCTTCTTCTTCTTCTTCTTTGACTTCATCATCTTCTTCTTCTTCTTCTTCTTTTTCTTGTTCCTCTCCTCTTCTTCTTCTTCTTCTTGCTCTTCTTCCTCTTCTTCTTCTTCTTCTTCCTCTTCTTATTCTTCTTTTTCTTTTTCTTCTTCCGCTATTTCAACTTCATCATCTTCTTCTTCAACTTCTTCTTCTTCTTCTTCTTCTTCTTCCACTACTTCTTCTCTTCATCTTTTTGTTCTTCCTCTTTTTCTTCTACTTCTTTCTCTTCTTCCTCTTCTTCTACTCCTTTTTCCTCTTCTTTTTCCACTTCTTCCTCTCCTTCTCCTTCATCTTCTTCTTCTTCTTCTCCTCCTTCACCCTCTTCTTCTTCTTTTTCTTCTTCTTCAACTTCCTCTTCTTCTTCTTTTCCTTCTTATTATTCTTATGCTTCTTGTTCTTGTTCTTGTTCTTCTTCTTCTTCTTTTATTTCCTCTTCTTCTTGCTCCAGCTCTTCTTCTTCTTCTTCTTCTGCTTCTTCTTTTTCCTCTTCCTCTCCTCCTTCTTCTTCTTCTTTTTCTTCTTCTTCTTTGTTTTCTTCCTCTTCTTTTCCTTCTTCTTCTTCTCTTTGTTCTTCTTATTCTTCTTTATCTTCTTCTTCTTATTCTTCTTTGTAATCCTTATTCGTTATTCCCTAATCCATACCCCTTAATTTCTCTCTAATCCTTAATCCCTACTCTATAATGCTAAATCCATCACTCCCTAATCCTTAATCCCTAGTCTCTAAAGCATAGTTTATCCATAATTCATACTCCTTAATCCCTAATCTCTAATCTCCTTCACCTTCTTGTTTTTTTCATCATCTCCTCCTCTTCCATCTCCACATCTTCCTCCTTCTCTTTCTCCTGCTTCTCCTTCTTTTGCATTCTTCTTTCTTGTTTCTCCATTCTTCTTTCTTCTTTCTTCTTCCTTCCCCCTTCTATTTCCTTCTTCTTTCTTCCTTCTTCTTTCTTTGTTCTTCTTTCTTCTTTCCTCTTTATTATTCCTCTACTTCTTCTTTTTCTTCTTCTTTTTCCTCTTCATCTCCTCCTCATCTTCTTCGTTCTTACTACTTCCTTCTTTCTTCTTCATTCTTCTTTCTTCCTTCTTCTTCTTCATTCTTCAATCTTCTTTCTCCTTTTTACTTATTCCTAATTCCCTAATCCTAAATCCCTAATGCATCTTTAATCCTTAATCCTTAATCCTTAATTCTTAATCTTTATTTTTTAATCTCTAAACCCTAATCCTTAATTCCTAATTCTTAATCCCTAATCTATAGTCTATAATCCTTAATCTCTAATCTATATTCCTTAATCCCTAATCCTTAATCCATGATCACTAATCTCAAATCCTTAATCCCTTATCTCTAATCCTTAATCCTAATCTTAATCTCTTAATGTCTAATCTCTAATTTCTAATACCTAATCCTGAAACCTAAATCTTTACTCTTGAATCTCTAATCCCTATTCTCTAATCAATAATCCCAAATCTTTAATAATTAAAACCTTAATCCTTAGGATAAAATCCCTAATCATTAATCCCTTAATCTTTAATTCCTTAGCCCTTAATCCCTAATATGCATGTGTAATTCCCTAATGCATACTCCCTAATCCTAATCCTTAATACTTAAACCCTTATCCTTAATTGTTAATCAAAAATCCTTAATCGCTAATCCCTAATGCCTAACACCTACTCCCTCCATCCCAAATCCCTAATCACTAATCCCTAATACCTCTCTAATCCCTAATCCCTACCTCTCTAATCTATAATCAACATTCACTAATCACTAATCCCCCCTCCTTAATCCCTAATTCTTAATCCTTAACCCCTAATCCCTAATCCATCTCTTCATCCTCTTCTTCTTCCTCATTTTCATCTTCTTCTTCTTCCTCCTTATTTTCTTCTTCTTCCTCCTCTTCTTCCTCATCTTTCTCTTCCTCTTCCTCTTCCTCTTCTTTTTCTTCTTCTTCCTCTTCTTCTGCTTCTTTTAATCATCTTGTTCTTCTTTGTCTTCCTTTTCTTCTTCTTCTTCTTCTTCTTCTTTGTCATCATCATCTTCTTCTTCTTCTTCTTCTTCTTGTTCCTCTTCTTATTTCTCTTCTTCTTCTTCTTCTTCTTCTCCCTCTTCTTCTTTTCTAGTTATTCTTCTTACTCTTATTATTATTATTCTTCTTTTTCATTATTCCTTCTGCTACTTCTTCTTCCTCTTCTTATTCTTCTCCTTCTTATCTTTCTCCTTCTCTTTCTCCTTCTCTTGCCCCTTCTCCTTCTTTATCTCTGACTCCTCCTCCAACTCCTTCACCTTCCCCTTCTCCTTCTCCTTCTCGTTCTCCTTCATCGTCTCCTCCTCCATCTCGAAATCCCCCTTCTCTTTTTCCTTCCCCTTCTTCTTCTTCTTCTTCCTTCTTTTGAGTTTCTACTTTCTTCTTTCTTCTTTCTCTTCTTCTTCCACTTCTTCTTCTTCTTCTTCTTCTTCATCCTCATCTTCTTCTTCTTCTTCTTCTTCCTCTTCATCCTCATCATCTTCTTCTTCTTCTTCTTCCTCTTCTTCTTCATCCTCTTCTTCTTCATCTTTTTCTCCTCCTTCTTTTTGTGTTGCTCTTCTTTGTCTTGTTCTTCTTCATCATCACCAACATCTTATTCTTCATCTTCTTCTTCTTTTACTACTATTTCAACCACTTTTTCTTCTACTTCTTCTTCTTCTTCTCCATTTCCTTCTTCTTCCCCTTCTACTTCTCCATATCTTTCTCCTTCTCCTACTCCTCTTTCTCCTTCTTTCTTGCTTGGGCCTCGTTCTCCTTCTCCATCTTCTTCTCCTTCTCCTCCACCATCTCGTCATCATCCTTCTCTTTTTCCTTCTCCTCCTTCTTCTTCTTCTTGTTCTTTTTCTTCTTCTTCTTCTTCCTTCTGCCTTCTTTCTACTTTATCCTTTCTTCTATCTTCTTCCTTCTTCCTTCTTCCCTCCACCATCCTTCTTCCTTCTTCTTTCTTTTTTCTTTCTCTTCTTCTTCCACTTCTTCCTCTTCTTTTTCCTATTTTTCCTCTTCTTCTTCTTTCTTACTTCTTCCTTCTTCCTTATTCTTCCTTCCTTCTTCTTCTTCTTCTTCTTCTTCTTCTTCTTCTTCTTCTTCTTCTTCTTCTTCCTCTTCTTCTTGTTCTTCTTCTTCATCATCTTCATTTTCTTCTTCTTCTTTTTCTTCTTCTTCCTCTTCTTCTTCTTCTTCCTCTTCTTGTTCTTCTTCTGATTCTTCTTTTCTCATTCTTCTTGTTCTTCTTCTTCTTCCTCTTGTTCTTCTTCATCATCTTCTTCTTCTTCTTCGACTATTTCATCTTCTTCAACTTCTCTTCTTCTACTTTTTCTTCTTCTTCTTCTTCTTCCACTTCTCACTCTCCATCCACACTTAATACTTCCACCTCTAGTTCTTTCTCTTCTTCCTCTTCCCATTCTTCTCTTTCTTCTCCTTCTTCTTCTTCTTCTTCCTTTTTTTCTTCCTCTTCCTCCTCTTATTCTTCCTGTTCTTTTTCTTCTTCTTCTTCGTCTTTCTCTTCTTTTTCTTCTATTGCCTCTTCTTCTTCCTCTTATTTTTCTTCTTTTGCCTCTTCTTCTTTCCTCCTTTTCTTGTTCTTATTCTTCCTCTTCTTCTTCCTCTTCTTCTTCTTCTTCATCTAGTTCTATTTCTTCTTCTTTTTCTTATTATTATTATTATTATTATTGTTATTATTATTATTCACCTTCTCCTTGTTCTTCTCCTTCTTCTTCTATTTGTCTTTCTCCTTCTCTTTTTCTTCTCCTCCTCCATCTCCTTTTTCTTCTCCTTCTCGTTCACTTTATTCTTCTCCTTCCCCTCCTTTATCTCCACATCCTCCTCCATCTTCTTCTCCTTCTCCTTCTTCTTCTTCTTCATTCTTCTTTCTTCTTTCTTCTTCTTTCTTCCTTCCTGCTTCCTCCTTCCAACTTCCATCTTCCTTCTTCCTTCATCTTTCTTATTTCTTCTTTCGTCATTCTTCTTTCTCCTTTCTTCTTTATTCTTCCTCTACTGCTCCTTTTTCTTCTTCTTTTTTCTCTTCTTCTTTCCCCTTTTCTTCTTCTTCATTCTTCTTCTTTCTTCCTTCTTCCTTCTTTTTTCTTTCTTCTTGTTCTTCCTTCTTCTTTCTCCCTACTTCTGATTCCCAAATCCCTATTCTTTAATCCTCAATCTCTAATGCATCCTTAATCTTTAATCCCTATTCCTTAATCTTAAATCTCTAAACTTTAAACCCTAATAACTAATTGCTAATCCTTAATCCCCAATCTATAATTTATAATCCTTAGTCTCTAATCTCTATTTCTTAAACCCTAATATATATACCCTAATCCCTAATCTATAATCCTTAATCCCTAATCTTTAATCCTTAATCTTGATCCTAAGCCTTAATCTCTAATCTCTAATCTCTAATACCTAATCCTGAATCCCAAACCCTTACTTACTAATCTCTAATCCCTATACCCTAATCGATAATCTCTAATCTTGAATAATTAATCCCTTAATATTTAGTCTAGAACCCCTAATCTCTAATCACTAATCCCTTCATCTCTAATCCCTAGTCTCTAACCTTAATCCTTAATCCCTAATTCATATTACTTATTCCCTAATGCATACTTCATAATCCATAATCCTTAATCCTTAAACCCTAACCCTTAATTGATAATCCATAATCCCTAATCCTTACCCCCTAATGCAAATTACCTATCCCTCCCTCCAAAATCCATAATCACTAATCCCTAATACCTCTCTAATCCCCATTGCTTATCTCTTAAATCTGTAATCCATATTCCCTAATCTCAAATCCCTCCCTCTTTAATGCCATATCATTAAACCATAACCCCAAATCCTAATCCATAAGACATCCTCTTCTTCTACCTCTTTTCATCATTTTTTCTTCTTTCGCTTCTCCTTCTTCTTCTTTCGCTTCTCCTTCTTCTTCTTTCGTATTTTCTTTTTCTTTTTCTTCCACTTCCTTCTTTTCTTCTGCTTCCTCTTCTTCTTCTTCTTCTTCTTGCTCTTCCTCTTCTTCTTCTTCTTTTTCTTCATCTTCTGCTTCTTTTTTTTCTTGTCTTCTTCTACTTCCTCTTCTTCTTCTTCTTCTTCTTCTTCTTCGTCTTCATCGTCTTCTTCTTCTTCTTTAACTTCCTCTTCTTCTCCTTCTCCATCTTCTTCTTTTCTAGTTCTTCTTCCTCTTCTTCTTCTTCTTCATCATGTATCTCTTGTTCTTCTTCTTCTTCTTTTCGTTCTTCTCCTTCGTCTTTTTCTCCTCCTTGTCTTTCTCCTTCTCCTTCTCTACCTCTTATTCCTTCTCCTTCTTGTTCTGCTTCTCCTTCTCCATCTCCTTCACCTTCCCCTTAGCCTTCTCCTTCTCCTTCTCCTTCTCCTTCACCATCTCCTCCTCCTTCTTCTCATCCTCCTTCTCCTTCTTCTTCTTCTTCTTCATTCTTTCTTCTTCTTTCTATGTTCTTCTTTCTTCCTCCTACTTCCTTCCAATTCCTTCTTCTTTCTTCGTTGTCCCTTCTTCCTTCTTCTTTCTTCTTTATTCATTCTCCTCTTCTTCCTCTTCTTCTTCTTCTTCTTCTTCTTCTTCTTTGTCCACATCATCTTCTTCTTCTTCATCTTCTTGATATTCTACCTCTTCTTCTTCTTCTTCTTCTTCTCCTTCTTCTTTTCAATTTCTCCTTCTTCATCTTCTTCTTCCTTTTGTTCTTCTTTTTCTTCGTTGTCATCTTCTTCTTCAACTGCTTTGTGTTCTTCTTCTTCTTGTTGTTCTTCCTCTTCTATTTCTTCTTCTTCTTCTTCTTCTTCTTCTTCTACTCCTCATTCTTCTTCTCTTTCTCCTTCTCCATATCTTTCTCTTCACATTCTCCTTTTCTTTCTCCTTCTCCATCTCCTACTCCTCCTTCTCCTTCTCCTTCTACTTCCCCATCTCAACCTTCCCCTTCTCCTTCTCTTTCTCCTTCTTCTTCCCCTTTTCCTCCACCTTCTTTCACCGTCCTCCTTTTCCTTCTCCTTCTTCTTCTTCTTCTTCTTCTTCCTTCTTCCTTCTTTCTTCTTTCCTCTTTCTTCTATCTTCTTCCTTCTTCCTTCTTCTGTCTAGTTTCCTCATTCCTTCTTCCATCTTCCTTCTTTTTCTTTATTCTTTTTCTTCTTCTTCCTCTTTTTCTTCTTCATCCTTTTTCTTTTCTTCCTCTTCAGCTTCTTCTTCATCTTCTTTCTCATCTTCTTTCACTTCTTCTTATACTTCTTGCTCGTCTACACCTTCTTTCTTTTCTTCTTCTTCTTCTTCTTCTTCTTCCTCTTCTTTGTCTTCATCATCTTCTTCTTCTTTATCTTCTTTGTCTTCCTCTTCTTCTTCTTCTTCCCCTTCTTCTTCTTCTTCTCCTTCTTCTTCTTTTCTTGTTCTTCTTCTTCCTCTTCTTCTTCCTCTTCTTCTTCCTCTTGTTCTTCTTCTGCTTCTTCTTCTTTTATTATTTCTTCTTCTTCATCATCTTCTTCTTTTTCTTCTTATTTCTCTTCTTCTTCTCCTTCTCCTTGTCTTTCTCCTTCTTCTTCCCCTCCTTCTCCTTCTCAGTCTTTTACTCCTCCTTATCCATCTCCATCTCCTTCAGCTTCCCCGTCTCCAACTCCTTCTCCTTCTCCTTCACCTTGTCTTCCTTCTCATCATCCTCCTTTTTCCTTTTCCTTCTCCTTCTTCTTGTTCTTCTTCTTCTTCTTCTTATTCTTCTTCCCTCTTTCTTCTTTCTTCTTTCTACATTCATCTTTCTTCTTTCTTCATCCATCTTCCTTCCCCCTTCCTCCTTTTTTCATTCTTCCTTCTTCCTTCATTCTTCTTCTTTATTTTCTCTTCTTCTTCCTCTTCGTCTATTTCTTCTTTCTCTTCTTTGTCCTCATCTTCTTCTTCTTCTTCTTCTTCTTTTTCTCCCTAATCCCTAATCACTAAATCTTAAACCCTAATCCATCCCTAATTTTTAATCCTAGCCTCTAATCTCTAATCTTGAATCTCTAAACTCTAATCCTTAATCCTTAATAACTAGTCCAAAATCGATAATCAATAATCTCTAATCATTAATCGTTAATCCCTAGTCCTAAACCACTAATCCCTATTCCCTAAACCCTAACCACTAATTTCTAATCCTAGTCCAAATCCCTTAATCTCAAATTCATAATCCTTAATCTTTAATCCTAAATCTCGCATCCCAATGCCCTCAATCTATTCTTCATCATCTTCTTTCTCTTCTTCTTCTTGTTCCTCCTCATCTTCTTCTTCATTGTCCTCTTCTCCTCATCTTCCTCTTTTTCTTCTTCTTCATCATCTTCTTCTTCTACTTATTCTTATTCTTATTCTTACTCTTTTTCCTCACATTCTTCTTATTCTTCTTCATCTACCTCTTCCTCTTCTTCTTCTTCTTCTTCCTGTTCTTCTTCTTCTTCTTCTTCTGTGTATTCTTCTTCTTCTTCTTCTTATTATTATTATTTGACTTCTTCTTCTTCTTCTTCATTCTCCTCCTCCTACTCTTCTTCTTCTTGTTGTTCTTCTTCTTCATCTACCTTTCTTCATCATCATCATCATCTTCTTCCTCTTCTTCTTCTTCTTCTTTTTCTTCTTCTTTCTGCTCTCCTTCTTCTCTTCCTCCTCCTTCTATGACTTCTACTTCTTCATCTTCTACTCCTTCTTCTGGTTCTTCTTCGTCTTCTTCTTCTACTAGTTCTTCTTCTCCTTCTTCTCTTTTTCTTCCTCTCACTATTGTTGATTTTTTTTCTTCTTCTTCTTCTTCTCGTCTTTCTTTGACTTCTTCTTATCCTTCTTCTTCTTCTACTTCTTCTCCTCCTCCTCCTCCTCATTCTTCTTCTAAATCTTCTTCCTCTTCTTCTTCTTCTTCTTCTTCTTCAACTTCCTCTTCTTCTTCTTCTTTCTAATGAACTCCTTCTTCTTCTTCCTCTTCCTGTTCTTCTTCTTCTTCTTCTTCTTCTTCTTCTTCCTCTTCTTTTTTTTCTTCTTTTTCATCTTCTTCTTCTTCCTCCCATTCTTGTACTTCTACTTCTTCTTCTTCTTCTTCTCCTTCTTCTTCTTCTACTTCTTATTCTTCTTCTCCTCCTCCAACTCCTTCTAAATCTTCTTCATCTTCGTCTCCTTGTTCTTGTTCTTGTTCTTCTTCTAATTCTTCTTTTTCTTCTTCTTCTTCTTCAACTTCTTCTTCTTCTTTGTTCTAATGATCTCCTTCTTATACTTCTTCTTCTTCTTCTTCTTTCTCTTCTTCTTCTCCTTCTTCTTCTTCTTCTTCCTCTTCCTCTATTTCTTCCTCTTATTCTTCTTCTTCTTCTTCTTCATCGTGATCTTCCCCTTCTTCTTCTTCTTCCCCTACTTCTACTTCATCATCTTCTTCTCCTTCTTCTTCTTCTACTTCTTCTACTTCATTTTTTTTCTTCTACTTCTTCTTCTTCTTCTTCTTCGTCTACATTTTCTTCTTTTTCTTCTTTTTCTTCTTTTTCTTCTTCTTCTTTTTCTTGTTCTACTTCTTCTTCTTCTCTCCCTTCTTCATCTTCTTCTTCTTTTCTTCTTTTCTTCTTTTTCTTCTTCCTTTACTTCATCTCCTTCTTCTACATATTCTTCTTCTTTGTCTTCTGTTTCATCTTCTTCTTGTTCTTCTTCTCTTCTTCTACTTCTTCTTCTTGTTTTTTTCTTCTTCTTCTCTTTTTCCACTTCTTCTACTTCTTCTTCTTCCTCTCCATCTTCTACTTCTTCTTCTTCTTCTTCTTCTCCCTCTTCTTCTTCTTTTTATTATTATTATTATTAATATTATTTTTAATATTATTGTTTTTATTGTTTTTCTTCTATTTCTTCTTCTTCTTCTTCTACTTCTTCATTTTCTTCTCTTCTTCTACTTGATCTTCTTCTTTCTCCTCTTCCTCTTCTACCACTTATCCTTTCACTTCTTCTTGTCCTTTTTCCACTTCTTCTCCCCCTCCTACTTTTTTGACTTCCTCTTCTCCTTTTTCATCCACTTCTTCTTCCTCTTCTTCATTTTCTTCCACATCTTCTGCTTCCATTTAATCCTCTTCTCCGTCTTCTTCATCTTCTCCTTCTACATCTTTCTCTTCTTCTTCTTCTTCTTGTTCTTCTTCTTCTTCTTCTTCTTCTTCTTCTTCTTCTTCCTCTTCTACTACTTCGTCCTCTTCTTCTTCTTCTTCCACCTCATCTTCTTGTTTTTTTCTTCCTCTTCTGCCTCTTCTTTTTCATCATCTTCTTGTTAATGTTGCTCTTATTCTTCCTCTTCTTCTTCTTGCCCTTCTTTATCTTCTTCTTCTTCTTCCTCTTCTTCCTCTTGTTACTTTTCTTCTCCCACTTCTTTCTTGTCCACTTCTTCTTCTTGTTCTTCTTGTTCTTCTTCCTCTTCTTCTTCTTCTACTACTACTACTTCTTCTTCTTCTTCTTCCTCAACTTCTTCTTCTTCTTCTTCTATTTCTTCCTATTCTTCACTTTCCACTTCTTCTTCCTCTTCTTTTTGTTCTTCATCTCCATCTTCTTCTTCTACTTTTACTTGGTCTTCCTCATCTTCTTCTTCTTCTACTACTTCGCCTTATTCTTCTTCTTCTTCTTCTATTTCATCATCATCATCTTCGTCTTCTTCTTCTTCTTCTTCTACTTCTCCTTCTTTTTCTACTTCTTCCTCTTCTCTTCCATCTCCTCATCCTCGTCCTTCTTCTACTTTGTCTACATCCTCTTCTTCTTCTTCTTCTTCCACTTCTTCTTCTTCTTCTTCTTCATCAAATTCTTCTTCTTCTTTTTCTTCTTCTTCTCCTCCTCCTTCTCCTCCTTCTTCTACTACTTCTTCTACTCTTCCTCCTCCTCCTCCTTCCTCAACTCCTTCTCCTTCTTCTTCTTGCTTCTTGTTCTTCTTCTTCTTACACCTCTGCTTGTTCTTCTTCTTCTTCTTCTTCGTCTACATCTTCCTCTTCTTCTTCTCCTTCTTCTCTTTCTTCCCCTTCTTCTTCTTCTTCTTCTTCTTCTTCTTCTTCTTCATCTTCTTCTTCCTCTTCTTCTTCTTCTTCTTCATCATCATCTTTGTGTTCTTTTTTTCTCTTTTTCTTCTTGTTCTTTTTCGATTACTACCACTTCCTCTTTTACAAATTCTTCTTAATATTCATAATCATCTTCTTCTTCTTTCTCTTCTTCTTCTTCTTCTTTTTATTCTTATTCTTCTTCTTGTCTTCTTGTTCTTCTTCTTTTCCATCTTCTTATTCTTCTTCTTTTACTTCTTATTCTCCTTCTACTTCTCCTTTTTTCTCTTCTTCATCATCATCATCTTCTTCTTCTTCTCTTCTTCTACATCTTCTTATTCTTCTTCCACTTCCCCTA
>CM043878.1:402500-420000 GCA_023846275.1 Vanilla planifolia | reverse complement strand
CTTCTACTACTACTACTACAACTATTATTATTTCTTCTTCTTGCTCCTCTTCTTCTTCTACTTCATCTTCAACTTCTTCTTCTACCACTTCTTTTACTTCTTCTTATTATTCTTCTTCTTCCCTAATCTCTAATCCCTATCCTTAATCCCTAATTTTTAAGACCTAATCCCTTAATCTCTTTTCCATAATATCTCATCCTTAATCCATTTTCCTAAATTCCTAATCTGTAATCGCTAATGCATAATCCAAAAACCCTAATCGCTAATCCATAATCTCGAATAACTAATCCCTAATCTTTTTTCTCTTCTTCATTTTCTTCTTCTTCCTCTACTACTTCTCTTTCTTCAACTATTGCTTCTATTTCTTCTTCTGCTACTTCTTTTACTTCTTTTTCAACTTGTTCTTCTACTTCTTTTTCTACATCATCTTCTTCTTCCTCTCCTTCTTCTTCTATTACTTCTTTTTCATCATCTCTTCTTCTTCTTCTTCTACCTCTTCTACTTCTTCTTCTTCTTCTTCTTCTATTACTTCTTGTACTACATCTTTTTCTACTTCTTCTACATCTTCTTCACTTCCTCTTCCTCTCCTTCTTGTTCTCCTTGTTCTTTTTCTACTTCTTATTCTCCCTCTTCTTCTACTTCTTCAACTTCTTCTTCTTCTTCTTTTTCTTCTTCAAATTTTTCTTATTCTTCTTTTTCTTCGTCTTCTTCTACTACTTCTTCTTCTTCTTCTTCATCTTCTTCTATTTCTTCTTCATCATCATCATCATCATCATCTTCTTCTTCTTCTCCTTCTAATTCTTCTTCTAATTCTTCTTGTACTACTTCTCCTTCTACATCTTCTACTCCTTCTACTTCTCCTTATTTTTTTATCTTCTACATCTTCTTCCTCTACTTCTTCAACTTCTTCCTCTTCTTCATCTTCTTATCCTTCTTCTTCTTCTTTTTCTTCTTCATAATCATCTTCCACTTCTTCTCATTCTTCTTCTTCTTCCACTTCCACATCTTCTTCTGCTACTACTACTACTTATTCTCCTTCTTCTTCTTCTTTTTTAACTTCTTTTTTTGTCTTCTTCTTCTTTTCTTCTTCTTCCCCTACCTCTTCTTGTTCGTCTTCTTCTAACTCTACTTCTTCTTTTTCTTCTACTTCATCATCTTCTTCTTCTTCATCTTCTTCTTCATCTTTTTGATCTTCTTCTACTTATTCTACTTCTTACTATTCTTCTTCTTGTTCTTGTTCCTCTTCTTTCTCTTCTTCTTCTTCTTCTCCTTCTTCTTCTTCCTTTTGATCTTCTTCCTCATCTTCTTCTTCTTTTTCTTATTCTTCTACTTCTTCCCATTCTTTTGCTTCCCCTTCTTCTTCTTCTTCTTCTTCTTGTCTTTCTTCTTCTTCTTCTTCTTCTTCTTCTTCTTCATCTTTTTCTTCTTTTTCTTCTCTTTTTATTCTTTTTCTTCTTCTTCTTCTTCTTTGCCTTGTTCCTCTTCTTCCTCTTCTTCTTCTTCCTATTCTTCTTCTTCTCCTTCTTCTTCTTCTTCATCATCTTCTTTTTCTTCTTCTTCTTCTTCATCATCTTCTTCCTACTCATCTTCTTGTTTTTCCAATTCATCTTCTTCTTCCTTTTCTTCTCCTTTGTCTTTTGAAGAAGAAGATAAAGAAGAAGAAGAAGAAGGGGAATCTCTAATACCTATTACAAAAATCCAATTCCCTAATCACTAATGTCTAATCTTTATCTCTAATCTTTAATCCTTAATCCCTAATCATTAATCCTTAATCCCTAATTCCTAACCCCTAATGTCTAATACATAATCTCTCCTTCCCTAATCCCTAATCCCTAATATCTAATCTTGAATTCTAATCCCTTCCCCCCTAATTTGTAATCTGTATTCCTAAATCCCTAACCCCACCCTCCTTAATCCCTAGTTCCTAATCTTAATTACAATTGCTTAATCTCCAAGCACTAATATCTAATCTTAATCCAAAATCTTGAATTCTAAATCTTGAATTCCTAATTGCTATTCTCTAATTCTTAATCATTAATCCCTTCATCGCTAATCCTTAATCCCTAACCCTTAATCCTTATTACTTATTCCATATTCTCTACTTCCTAATCCTTAATCCTAAAACCTTAATCCATAATCGTTCATCCAATATCTGTAATCCTTAATCTCTGAACCTTAATTCCAAATTCTTAATCCCTAACACCAAATCCATAATCCTTATCTCCTTAACCCTTAATCCTAAATCCCTAACCCTTAATCTCTATTCCCTAATCCATCTCTTCTTCCTCTTCTTCTTCTTCTTCTACCTCTTCTTCTTCACCTTATTCTTCTTCTTCTTTCTCTTCTTCTTCTTCTTCTTCCTTTTATTCTTCTTTCTTTTCTTCTTCTTTTTCTTCCTCTTCTTCCTTATCTTCCACTTCTTCTTCTTGTTGCTCTTCTTCTTCTTCTTCTTTCCCTTCTTCCTCTTCCCCTTCTACTTCTTCTTTTTCTTCTTCTTCTTCTTTTCTTTTTATTCTTCTTCCTCAACTTCTTCCTCTTTTTCTCCCTCATCTTCTTCTTCTTCTTCTTTTTCTTCCTTTTACTCTTCTTCTTCTTCTTCTTTTATTTCTTCCTCTTATTTGTCTACTTCTACTTCTTCTTCCTCTTCTCCTTCTACTTCTTCTTCTCCTTCTACTTCTCCTTGTCTTTCTCCTTCTCCTTCTCCTTCTTCTTCTCATTTTCCTTCTCCATCTTCTGCTTCTCCTTCTCCTTCTCCTTCTCCTTATTCCCTTTTTCCTTCTCCTCCTTTCTCCACAGCCTCCTCCTCCACCTTCTTCTTCTTCTTCTCCTTCTTCTTCTTCTTCTTCTTCTTCTTTCTTCTTTCTTCTTTCTGCTTTCTTCTTCTTTCTTCCATCTTCCTTCATCCTTCTTCCTTCTTCCTTCTTCCTTCTTTCTTCCTTCTTCTTTCTTCTTTCTTCTTTCATCTTTATTCTTCCTCATATTCTTCATCTTTTTCTTCTTCTTTTTCATCTTCTTTTTTTCCTCTAGTTCTTCCTCCTCTTCTTCTTCTTCCTTCTTCCATCTTCCTTCTTCCTTCTTACTTCTTTCTTCTTCTTCCTTCCTCTTTCTACCTTTTCGCAAATCTTTTATCCCTAATCTCTAATCCTTAATCCTTAATCTTTAATCTCTAATCCCTAATCCTTAATCTTAAATCTCTAATCTCTAAACCCTAATTCATAATATTTAATTCCTAATCCCTAATCCTTAATCTATAATCCATAATACCTAAATTGTTAATCTCTTGTCCTTAGTCCCTAGTCCCTTAATCTTTAATCTCTAATCTCTTAATCTTGAGTCTTTAATCCGTAATCCCTAATCTTTAATATGTAATCTTGAATCAAAAATCCCTTATCAATAATCTCTAATCCTTAATCCTTAATCCATATTCCTTAATCTATAATGCTCAATCGTAAATACCTAATTTTTAATATTTAATCCTTTAATTCTTAATCCCTTATCCCTAATCTAAAATTATTAATCCATTCATCCCTAATCCTTTATCTTTAATCCTTAATTCCTAATCCATAATCATTAATCCCTTCATCCTTAATCCTTAATCCTTATTACTTATTCCTTAATCCCTACTTTGTAATCAATAATCCTTAATCCCTAAACCCTAATCTCTAATTACTAATCCATAATCCCTAATCCTTAATCATTAATTCCTAATACCTAATCCCTAATTCTTAATCATTAATCCCTTCATCGAATGCCTAATCCTTAATCCTTGATCCTTATTACTTATTCCCTAATCCCTACTCTTTAATCCACAATTCTTAATCTCTAGACACTATTCTATAATTAGTAATTTATAATCCCTAATCCTTATTGCCTACTACCTAATCTGTCCCTCCTTAATCCCTAATCTCTAATACCTAATCTCGAATCCCTAATCCCTCATCTCTAGTACCTAATCCTAATTATAATCAATTAATCTAATCTATATTTCCTAATCTCCAATCTTTAATCCTGAATTCTAAATTTCTAATAACTAATCTCTAATTCTTAATCATTATGCTCTATTTCCTAATCCATAATCCCTAATCTACAATCTTTAGTAATTAATCCCTTAATCCTTAGTCTCTGACCCCTAATTTATAATCATTAATCCTTTCATCATTAACTCCTAATCTCTAATCCTTAAACATTAATCCCTATTACATATTTCTTAATCCCTACACCTCATATAACAATCCTTAATTACAAAACCCTAAAACCTAATTACTAATCCATAATCCCTAATACCTTATGCCTTAATAATAATCTCTAACCCTTATTCCCTAACACCTAATCAATAATCTCTTCTTTTTTAATCCTTAACCACTAATTCCTAATCCAACTCTTTTTCCTTATCTTCTTCTTGTTCTTCCTCCTCATCTTCTTCTTCTTGCTTTTCTTTTTCCTGTTCTTTCTGTTCTTCCTGTTCTTCCTCTTCTTCCTCATCTTTCTCTTCTTCTTCTTCTTCTTCTTCTTCTTCTTCTTTTTCTTCTTCTTCTTCTTCTCCCTCTTCTTCTTCATCATTTTCTTCTTCTTCTTTTTCTCCTTCTCCTTCTCCTTCTCCTTCTCTTTCTCCTCCTCCTTCTCCATGTCCTCTTCCTTCTCCTTTGCCTTCATCTTCTTCTTCATCTTCTTCTCACTCTTCTTCTTCTTCATTCTTCTTTCTCCTTTCTTCTTTCTTCTTTCTTCTTCTTTCTTTAATCTTTCTTCCACCTTCCTTCCTAATCACTTCTTTCTTTCTTCTTCTTCTTTCTTCCATCTTCTTCTTTCTTTATTATTCTTCCTCTTCTTCTTCCATTTCTTCTGCTTCTTATTCTTCTCTTTCCTCTTCTTCTTCCTCCTTTTCTTCTTCTTTTTTCTTCTTTTTTCTTCTTTTTTTCTTCATACTTCTTTTTTCTTCTTCCTTCTACTTCTTTCTTCTTCCTTCTTCTTTCTTCCTTCTTCCATCTTTCTTCTTCCTTCTCTCTTTTCTATAATTCCTAATCCTTAATTCTTAATCCTTAATCCATCCTTAATCTATAATCTTTAATCCGTAATCCTTAATCTCTACTCCTAAATCTCTAATCTATAAACCTTAATCCCTAATACCTAATTCTTAATCCCTGATCCTTAATCTACAATAAATAATACTTAATCCCTAATCTCTAATCCTTAATCTCTAATCCTTATTCCTTAATCACTAATCCCTAATCTCTAATCCCTAATTCTAATCTTTATCCCTAATTCTAATCTTAATCTCTTAATCTCTAATCCCTAGTCTCTAATACCTAATCCTAAATCCTAAATCCCAAATCCTTAATAACTAATCTCTAATCCTTAATCGTTAATCCCTATTCTTTAATTCGTGATCCCTAATCCTAAATCTCTAATCTTTAATAATTAATCCCTTAATCCTTAATCCATAATTTTGAATCATTAATTCCTTCAACTAATCCCTAATCCTTAAACTTTAATCTATAATCCTAATTAGTTATACCCTAATCTTTACCCCTTAATTTATAATCCTTAATCAAACTCTAATCCTTAATTGCTAATCCCTAGTCCCTAATCTCTAATGCCTAAAGCCAAATCCTTCCATCCTAATAGCTAATCCCTAATCCTTATTCACTAATACCAAATCTTTTATCACCAATCCCTCCTTAATCCATAATCTAAATTCCTAAATCCTTAATCCCTCCCTTAAACTCAAATCCTTAATCCCTTGTCTCTAATCTAATTATAGTTACTTATTCTTAAATCACTAATCCATAATCTCAAATTCTGAATCCTACATCCCAAATTCCTAATCAATATTCTTGAATCCTTAATCCTTTTTCCCAATTTCATGATCCATAATCCCTAATCCTAAATCCTTAATCTATAATCTTTAGTAATTAATTTCTTAATCCTTAGTACCAAATCTCAAATCCATTAACCCTACTCCCTATTCCTTAATCCTTAACCCTAACTTTTATTACTTATTCCTTAATTTGTACTCTCTAATCTGTAATCCTTAATCCCTAAAACTCTAATCCTTAGTACCAAAACTCTAATCCCTAATCTATCTCTTTTTCTCTTCTTCTTCTTCTTCTTTTTCCTCTTCTTCTTCCTCTTCTTCTTCTTCTTCTTTCTCTTCTTCTTCTTCATCTTCTTCTTCTTCTTCTTCTTCCTCTTCTTCTTCTTCCTCTTCTTCTTTTTCTCCTTCATCTTTTCTTGTTCTTCTTCTTTCTCTTCTTCTTACACTTCTTCTTATTTTTCTTCTTTAGTTTGTCTTCTTTTTATTTTTCTTTTTGTTCTTCTTCTTCTCCTCCTTCTTCTTCTACTCCTCCACCTCCTCCTCCTTCTTCTCCATCTCCATCTACTTTTCTTTCACATTCTCCTTCTTTTCCTCCTCCTTCTCCTTCTCCTTCTCCTTCTCCTTCTCCATCTCCTTCTCCTTCTCAATCTCCTTCTCCTTCTTCGACTCCTCCACCTTCTCCATGTCCTCTTCCTTCTCCTTCTCCTTCATCTTCTTCTTCTTCTTCTTCACTCCTTTTTCTTCTTTCTTCTTTCTTCTTTCCTCTTTCTTCTTCCTTCTTGCTTCTTCCTTCTTCTTTCCACCTTCCTTCTTCCTTCTTCTTTCTTCCTTCTCTCTTCTTTCTTCTATCTCCTTTATTCTTCCTATTCTTCTTCCTCTTCTTCTTCATCTTCATCTTTTTTCTCTTCTTCTTTCTACTCTTCTTTTTCTTTCTTCTTGCTTCTTTTTTTCCTTCTTTCCTCTTCTTTCTTCCTTCTTCCTTATTCCTTTTCCTTAATCCCTAATCTAAAATCTCTAACCCTTAATTCTTAATCCCAAATACTTAATCCTTAATCCATATTCTCTATTACTTAATCCTTAACCTCTAAACTATAATCCTTGATAACGAATTCCTAATCTGTAATCTCTAATCTATAATTCATAATTCCCAATTCATGATCTCTAATCCTTAATGCTTAACCACTAATTAAAAATCCCTAATCGCTAATCTCTATTCCCTAACCTTAATCCTAATCCCTTAATCTCTAATCTCTACTCTCTAGTCTCTAATACACAATCCCAAATCCTTAATCACAAATTTTTAATCTCTAATCCCTAATGCATAATCCTTAAACAAAAATCCTAATCTTTAATAATTAAACCCTCAATCCATAACCCCTAATCTTGAAGCCCTAATAAATAATACCTTCATCACTAATCCCTAACCCTTAATCTCCAATCCCTATTACTTATTTCCTAATCCCTACTCCCTAATTCGTAATCCTCAACCCTTAAACCCGAATCCTTAGTTGCTAATCCATAATCATTAATAACTAATCTTTAAACTTTAATCATTAATGTCTCAGACCTAATCCCTCCTCCTAATCCCTAATCCTAAATGCCTAATCTTAAATCCCAAATCCCTCCCTCCCTAATCTATAACCGTATTCCAAAATCTTTAATCCCTCTCTCCTTAATGCCAAATCCCTAATCCCTAATCTCTAACCTTAATTATAATTTCTTAATCTCTAATCTCTAATCCCTAAACTTAATTCTTGAATCCATAATTAATAATCTCTAACCCCTAATCCCTAATCCTTAATCCTTAATCTATAATCTTAAATCCTTAATCCTAAATCCTTAATCCTAAATCCTTAATCTATAATCTTTAGTAATTCTTATGCTTTTTCTTCTTTTCCTTCTTCTTCTTCTTCCTCCTCCTCCTCTTCCTCTTCTTCTTCTACTTCGTTTACTTGTTCTTCTACTTCTTTTTCTACCTCTTCTTCTTGGTATTCCTCTTGTTCTTCTCTTCCTCCACTACTTCTTCTTGTTCATCATCTTCTTCTTCCTCTTCCTCTTCTTCTTCTGCATAAGATGATGAAGATGAAGAAGAAGAAGAAGAAGAGGAAGAAGAAAAGGAAAAAGAAGAAGAAGAATAAGAACAAGAAGAGGAAAAAGAAGAAGAAAAAGAAGAGGTGGAAGAAAAAGAGATGATGAAGAAGAAGAAGAAGAAGAATTGGAGGAATAAGAGGAAGAAGAAGAAGAAGAAGAAGAAGAAAAGAAAAAGAAAAAAAGAAAGAAGAAAAAGAAGAACAAGAAGAAGAGGAACTATAGTTGTTTTGATGAGCCATTCAAAGTGCTAAGCAGCACCTTATGTGATTATTGACATGTTCATTATGTTTGGCTATGCTTCAAAATGAAGAGTGAATTATCCCTTGTTTGGATATACCTTCCGCTCTAAAAAGTTGTCTTTTAACAATAACATTCTCAGAACCCTCCCTAGTAAAGAATGATCTTCTTCTTCTTCTTCTTCTTCTTCTTCTTCTCCTTTTCCTTCTCCTCCTTCTTCTACTTCTCTACTTCTTCTTATTCTTCTCTACTTCTTCTTCTTCTTCTTCATGTTCTTCTTTTTCTTCTTCTACTTATTATTGTTGTTATTATTATTCTTCTTCTCCTTCTTCTTCTTCTTCTTCTTCTTTTTCCTCTTCCTCTTCTTCTTCTACTTCTCCTTCCCTTCTTTTTCTTCTTTTTTGACTTCTTTTAAAAATTCTTGTTCTTCTCGTTCTTCTTCTTCATCTTCTTCTTTTTAATCTTCTTCTTCCTTATCTTCTACTCCATCTTTTTCATCTTCTTCTTATTCTTCTTTTCATCATCAACATCTTCTTTTTCTTCTTCTTCTTATCCCTTTTCTTCTTCTTCTTCTTCTTTGCCTTCTCCATCTTCTTTTTTTTCTATTTCTTTTTCTCGATCTTCTTCTTCTTCATCATCATCATCTTCTTCTTCTTCCACTCATTGGTCTGATACTTCTTCTTCTTCTCATCCTTCATTTTCTACTTCCTTTACCTCTTCTCCATTCTCTTTTTCCTCTTCTTCTTTTTCTTCATCTTCATTTTCTTTTTGATTTTATAGTTCTTGTTCTTCTTCTTCTTCCTCTTCTTCTTCTTCTCCTCCTCCTCCTTCATCATCTTCTTATTGTTCTTCGTTCTCTTCTTCTTCTTCTTCTACTTCTTCATCTTTTTCTTCTTATTCTCCTTCTTCATCATCTTCTTCTTCTTCTTCTTCTTCTTCTTCTCCTCCTCCTCCTTCTTCTTCTTCTTTTTCTCCTTCTTCTACTTCTTCTTCTTCTTCTTCTTCTCCAACTTCTTCTTCTCCAACTTCTTTTTCTTCTTCTTTTTCTACCTCTTCTTCTTGGTATTCCTCTTGTTCTTCTCTTCCTCCACTCTTTCTTGTTCATCTTCTTCTTCTTCCTCTTCCTCTTCTTCTTCTGCATAAGAAGATGAATATGAAGAAGAAGAAGAAGAAGAGGAAGAAGAAAAGGAAAAAGAAGAAGAAGAATAAGAAGAAGAAGAGGAAAAAGAAGAAGAAAAAGAAGAGACGGAAGAAAAAGAGATGATGAAGAAGAAGAAGAAGAAGAGTTGGAGGAATAAGAGGAAGAAGAAGAAGAAGAAGAAGAAAAAGAAAAAGAGGAAGAACAAAAAAAGGAACAAGAAGAAGAGGAACTATAGTTGTTTTGATGAGCCATTCAAAGTGCTAAGTAGCACCTTTGTGATTATTGACATGTTCATTATGTTTGGCTATGCTTCAAAATGAAGAGTGAATTATCCTATGTTTGGATACCATACCTTCAGCTCTAAAAAGTTGTCTTTTAACAATAACATTCTCAGAACCCTCCCTAGTAAAGAATGATCTTCTTCTTCTTCTTCTTCTTCTCCTTTTTCTTCAACTCCTTCTTCTTCTACATCTCTACTTCTTCTCCCTATTCTTCTCCTTCTTCTTCTTCTTCATCATGTTCTTCTTTTTCTTCTTCTACTTATTATTGTTGTTATTATTATTCTTCTTCTCCTTCTTCTTCTTCTTCTTATTCTTCTTCTTCTTTTTCCTCTTCCTCTTCTTCTTCTACTTCTCCTTCCCTTCTTTTTCTTCTTTTTTTACTTCTTTTAAAAATTCTCGTTCTTCTCGTTCTTCTTCTTCATCTTCTTCTTTTTAATCTTCTTCTTCCTTATCTTCTTCTCCATCTTTTTCATCTTCTTCTTATTCTTCTTTTCATCATCAAAATCTTCTTTTTCTTCTTCTTCTTATCCCTTTTCTTCTTCTTCTTCTTCTTTGCCTTCTCCATCTTCTTCTTTTTCTACTTCTTCTTCTCTATCTTCTTATTCTTCATCATCATCATCTTCTTCTTCTTCTACTCATTGGACTGATACTTCTTCATCTTCTTCTCCTTTGTTTTCTACTTCCATTACATCTTCTCCATTTTCTTTTTCCTCTTCTTCTTTTTCTTCATCTTCATCTTCTTCTTGATTTTATAGTTCTTGTTCTTCTTCTTCTTCCTCTTCTTCTTCTCCTCCTCCTCCTCCTCCTTCATCATCTTCTTATTCTTCTTCTTCGTTCTCTTCTTCTTCTTCTACTACTTCTTCATCTTCTTCTTCTTATTCTCCTTCTTCATCATCTTCTTCTTCTTCCTCTTCTTCTTCTTCTTCTTCTTCTTCTTCTTCTCCTCCTCCTCCTCCTCCTCCTTCTTCTTCTTTTTCTCCTACTTGTCCTTCTTCTACTTCTTCTTCTTCTTCTTCTTCCTCTTCTCCTACTTCTTCTTCTTCTTTTTATTCTTATTCTTATTCTTATTCTTATTCTTCTTCTTCTTCTTCTTCTTCTTCTTCTTCTTCTCCTCCTCCTCCTCCTCCTCCTTCTTCTTGACCATCTTTTTTCTTCTTGTTCACCTTCTTCTTCTTCTTCTTCTTCTTCTCCTCCTCCATCTCCTTCTTCTTCTTCTTCTTCTTCTCCTCCTCCTCCTCCTCCTCCTCCTCCTTCTCCACCTCCACCTTCTTCTTCTTCTTCTTCCTCATCTTCTCCCTATTCTTCTTCTTCTATATTTTCTTCTTCTTCTTCTTCTTCTCCTTATTCTTATTCTTCTTGTTCCTTTTCCTCTTCTTTCCTCTTCTTCTTCTTCTTCACCTTCTGTTGTTTTTTTTTCTTCTTCTTCTTCTTTCTCTTCTTCTTCTTCACTTCTTCTTCTTCTTCTTCTTCCTCTTCTTAATCATCTTTTTGTTCTTGCTCATCTTTTTCACCATCTTCTACTTCTTCTTCATCTCCTTCATCATCATCATCATCTTCTTCTTCTTCTTCTTCTTCTCCATATTTTACTTTTTCTTCTTTGCCTTCTCCATCTTTCTCTTCATCTTCTTCTTATTGTCCTTCTTCTTCTTCTTTTTCTTCTTCTTCTTCCTCTTCTTCTTCTTATACTTCTCCTCCTCCTCCTCCTCTTCCTTCTTCTTCTTCTTCTTCTTCTTCCTTTTCTTCTTTTTCTTCTTCATCTTCTTCTTCTTCTTCTTCTACTTCTCCTTCATGATAGTCTTCTTCTTATTCTTTTATTTCTTCTTCTTCATCATCATAGTCATCTTCTTCTTCTAAAATTACTTCCACTTCCTCTTCTTCTTCTTCTTTTTCTTTTTCTTCTTCATCTTCTTCTCCATCTGCTTCTTCTTCTTCTTCTTCTTCTTCTTCTTCTGCTTCTCCTTCATGATAGCCTTCTTCTTATTCTTCTTCTACTTCTTCTCCTTCATCATAGCCTTCTTCTTTTTTGACATCATCATCATCTACTTCATCTTCTTCTTCTTCTTCTTCCTCCTCTTCTTCTTCTTATCCTTATTCTTATTCTTCTTCTTCTTCTTCTTCTTCATCATCTTCTTCTTATTCTTTTTCTTCTTCTTCTTCTTCTTCTTCTCCTCCTTCTTCTTCTTCTTCGTCTTCTTCTTCTTCTTCCTCTTCTTGTTCTTCATCGTCTTCTTCTACTTCTTCATCATCTTGTTCTTCTTATTCACCTTCTTCTTCATCTTCTTATTCTTCTTGTTCTCCTCCTCCTACTCCTCCTCCTCCTCCTCCTTCACCTTCTTCTTCCTCCTCCTTGTCTTCTTCTTCTAATCCTCTTCCAACTCCTCCTCTTCCTCCTCCTCCTCCACCTTCTACTTCTTCTTCTTCCTCCTCTTCTTCTTCCTCTTCTTCATCTTCTATCTTTTCTTCTTCTTTTTTTGTCTTATTCCACTTCCTGTTCTTTTCCTCTTCTTCCTCCTCTTCTTCTTCTTCTTCACCTTCTCCTTCATCTACTACTTCTTCTTCTTATTCTTATTCTTCTTCTTATTCTTTCTCTTCTTCTTTTTCTTTCTCTTCTTCTTCTTCAACCTCTTCTTCTTCTTCTTCTTCATCTTCTTCTTCTTCTTGCTAATCTTCTTCACCATCTTCTACTTCTTCTTCATCTCCTTCTTCAGGATCATCATCTTCTTCTTCCTCTTCATCTTCTTCTTCTTGTTCTCCACCTTTTTGTTTTTCTTCTTCGTCTTTTTTGTCTTCTTCTTCATCTTCCTCTTCTTCTTCTTCTTCTTCTTCTTCTTCTTCTACTACTTTTTCTGCTTCTTCTTCCTCTTCTTCTTCTTCTACTTCTTCTCCTCCTCCTCCTCCTCCTTCATCATCTTCTTATTCTTCTTCTTCGTTCTCTTCTTCTTCTTCTTCTACTTCTTCATCTTCTTCTTCTTATTCTCCTTCTTCATCATCTTCTTCTTCTTCCTCTTCTTCTTCTTCTTCTTCTTCTTCTTCTTCTTCTCCTCCTCCTCCTCCTTCTTCTTCTTCTTTTTCTCCTACTTGTCCTTCTTCTACTTCTTCTTCTTCTTCTTCTTCCTCTTCTCCTACTTCTTCTTCTTCTTTTTATTCTTATTCTTATTCTTATTCTTATTCTTCTTCTTCTTCTTCTTCTTCTTCTTCTTCTCCTCCTCCTCCTCCTCCTCCTTCTTCTTGACCATCTTTTTCTTCTTGTTCACCTTCTTCTTCTTCTTCTTCTTCTTCTCCTCCTCCATCTCCTTCTTCTTCTTCTTCTTCTTCTCCTCCTCCTCCTCCTCCTCCTCCTCCTTCTCCACCTCCACCTTCTTCTTCTTCTTCTTCCTCATCTTCTCCCTATTCTTCTTCTTCTTCTTCTTCTCCTTATTCTTATTCTTCTTGTTCCTTTTCCTCTTCTTTTCCTCTTCTTCTTCTTCTTCACCTTCTGTTGTTTTTTTTTCTTCTTCTTCTTCTTTCTCTTCTTCTTCTTCAACTTCTTCTTCTTCTTCTTCTTCCTCTTCTTAATCATCTTTTTGTTCTTGCTCATCTTTTTCACCATCTTCTACTTCTTCTTCATCTCCTTCATCATCATCATCATCTTCTTCTTCTCCATATTTTACTTTTTCTTCTTTGCCTTCTCCATCTTTCTCTTCATCTTCTTCTTATTGTCCTTCTTCTTCTTCTTTTTCTTCTTCTTCTTCCTCTTCTTCTTCTTATACTTCTCCTCCTCCTCCTCCTCCTCTTCCTTCTTCTTCTTCTTCTTCTTCCTTTTCTTCTTTTTCTTCTTCATCTTCTTCTTCTTCTTCTTCTACTTCTCCTTCATGATAGTCTTCTTCTTATTCTTTTATTTCTTCTTCTTCATCATCATAGTCATCTTCTTCTTCTAAAATTACTTCCACTTCCTCTTCTTCTTCTTCTTTTTCTTTTTCTTCTTCATCTTCTTCTCCATCTGCTTCTTCTTCTTCTTCTTCTTCTTCTGCTTCTCCTTCATGATAGCCTTCTTCTTATTCTTCTTCTACTTCTTCTCCTTCATCATAGCCTTCTTCTTTTTTGACATCATCATCATCTACTTCATCTTCTTCTTCTTCTTCTTCCTCCTCCTCTTCTTCTTATCCTTATTCTTATTCTTCTTCTTCTTCTTCTTCTTCATCATCTTCTTCTTATTCTTTTTCTTCTTCTTCTTCTTCTTCTTCTCCTCCTTCTTCTTCTTCTTCGTCTTCTTCTTCTTCTTCCTCTTCTTGTTCTTCATCGTCTTCTTCTACTTCTTCATCATCTTGTTCTTCTTATTCACCTTCTTCTTCAACTTCTTATTCTTCTTGTTCTCCTCCTCCTACTCCTCCTCCTCCTCCTCCTTCACCTTCTTCTTCCTCCTCCTTGTCTTCTTCTTCTAATCCTCTTCCAACTCCTCCTCTTCCTCCTCCTCCTCCACCTTCTACTTCTTCTTCTTCCTCCTCTTCTTCTTCCTCTTCTTCATCTTCTATCTTTTCTTCTTCTTTTTCTTCTTCTTCTACTTCTTCTTTTTTTGTCTTATTCCACTTCCTGTTCTTTTCCTCTTCTTCCTCCTCTTCTTCTTCTTCTTCACCTTCTCCTTCATCTACTACTTCTTCTTCTTATTCTTATTCTTCTTCTTATTCTTTCTCTTCTTCTTTTTCTTTCTCTTCTTCTTCTTCAACCTCTTCTTCTTCTTCTTCTTCATCTTCTTCTTCTTCTTGCTAATCTTCTTCACCATCTTCTGCTTCTTCTTCATCTCCTTCTTCAGGATCATCATCTTCTTCTTCCTCTTCATCTTCTTCTTCTTGTTCTCCACCTTTTTGTTTTTCTTCTTCGTCTTTTTTGTCTTCTTCTTCATCTTCCTCTTCTTCTTCTTCTTCTTCTTCTTCTTCTTCTTCTACTACTTTTTCTGCTTCTTCTTCCTCTTCTTCTTCTTCTACTTCTTCTCCTCCTCCTCCTCCTCCTCCTCTTCCCTATTCTTCTTTTTCTTCTTCTTCTTCTTCTTATTTTTCTTCTTTGTCTTCTTCATCTTCTTCATCTTCTTCAACTTCTCCTTCATGATAGTCTTCTTCTTATTCTTCTTCTACTTCTTCTCATTCATCACAGTCATCTTCTTCTTCTTCTTCTTCTTTGACTACTTCATCTTCTACTTCTTCATCTTCTTCTTCTCCTTCTTCTTCTTCTTTTTCTGCTTCTCCTTCAAGATATTCTTCGTCTTATTCTTCTTCTACTTCTTCTCCTTCATCATAGCCTTCTTCTTCCTCTTCATCGCCAACATCTTCTTCTTCTTCTTCTTCTTCTTCTTCTGTTTCTTCTTTTTCTTCTCCATCTTTGTCTTTTCCATCTTCTTCATTTTCTTCTTCTTCTTCCTTATCCACTTCTTCATCTTCTTCTTCCTCTTTTTCTTCTTCTTCTACTTCATCTACTTCTTATTCTTATTCTTACTCTTATTCTTCTTCTTCTTCATCTTCAAATTCTTCTTCTACTACTACTTCTTGTTTCCCTTCTCCTTCTTCTTCTTCTTCTTCTTCCTCTTCTTCTTCTTCTTCTTCTTCTTCTTCTCCTTTGACATTTTCTCCTTCTTCATCTTCTTCTTCTGCTTCTTCTACTGCTGCTACTTCTTCTACTTCTTTTGTCTTCTTCTTCTTCTCTTTCTTCTTCTACTTCTTTTTCTCTATCTTCTTCTTCTTCTTCTTCTTCTTCTCTTCTTATTTTTAACTTATTCTTCTTCTTCTTCTTCTTCTTCATCTTCTTTTCTCCTTCATCTTCTTCTTCTCCTTCTCCTTCTTCTCCTTGTTTTCTTCTTCTTCTTCTTCTCCTTCTTCTTCTTCTACTTCTCTTTTTTTTCTTCCTTATCTGCTTCCTTTTCTTCCTTTTGCTCTTCTTCTTTTTTTCATCTTCTTTTTCTTTTTTCATCTTCAACTTCTTCTTCTACTTCTTCTTCTACTTCTTCTTCTTCTTCTTCTTCTTCAACCTCCTCTTTTTCTTCATCATAATTTTTTTCCACTAATTCTTCTACTTCTTCTTCTTCTTCTTCCTCATCTTCATCTCCATCTTCTTCTTCTTCTTCTTCTTCTTCGTATTCTCCTTCTTCATCATCATCTTCTTTTTTTTTTCTTCTTCTTCTTTTGGTTAGCCTTCTCTAACTTCTTCATTTTCTTCCTTTTCTTCTGCATCTTCTTCTTCATCATCATCATCTTCTTCTTCTTCTTCTTCTTCTACTTCTTCTTTTTCTTCTACTTCTTCATTTTCTTCTACTCCTTTTTCTTCTTCTTCTTCATCTTCTTCTTCTTCATCTTCTTCATCTTCTTCTTCTTGTTTTTCTTATTCTTCTCCTTTTCCTTTCTTTTCTTCTTTTTCTTCTTCTTCTTCTTCTTCTTCTTATCCTCCTCCTCCTCCTACTCCTCCTTCATCATCATCTTCTTCTTTTTCTTCTTCTTCTTCTTCTTCTTGTTATTCTTCTTCTTCTACTTCTTCTACTTGTTCATCTAATTCTTTATCTTTTTTTCTTCTTCTTCTATCCTCCATCATCATCTTCTAGTTCTTCTTCTTCTTCTTCTTCTTCTTCTTATTCTTTTTCTTCTTCTTCTTCTTCATCATCTTCTTCTTCATCTTCTTCAACTTCTTCTTCTCCTTCTTCTTCTTCCACTTCTTCTTTTTCTTCTACTTCTTCTTCTTCTTCTTCTTCTTCTTCGTCTTCTGCACCATCTTCTTCTTCTTCCTCTACTATTTCTTCTATTTCTTTAAATCTTCTTCTTCATCTGGTTCTTCTTCTTCTTCAACTACATCTTCCTTTTCTTCTTTTTCTTCTCCATCTAATTCTTAATTATCATCATAATCTTCTTCTTCATCTTCTCCTTCTTCTACTCCTTGTTTTTCTTCTTCTTCTTCATCTTCTTCTTCTTCTTCTTCCTACTCTTCTTTTCTCTTTCATCATTGAATTCTTCTTCCTCTTCTTCTTCATTTTGTTCTTCTTCTTCTTCCTCTACTTCTTCTTCATCTTCTTTTTCTTTGTCATCTTAATTTTAACCATCTTCTCCTTCTTCTTCTTCTTATCCTTCTCCTTCTTCTTCTTCTTCTTCTATTCCTTGTTCTTGTTCTTCTTCTTTGTCTTCTTCTTCTTCTTCTTCTTCTTCTTTGTCTTCCTCCTATTCTTCTTTTTCTTCTTCTTCTTCTTCTTCTTCTTCCTCTTCTTCTTCTTCTTCTTCTTCTTCTTCTTGCTAGTCTTCCTCATCTTCTTTCTCTTCTTCTTCTTCTTCTTATTCTTCTTCTTCATTTCCAGCTTCTTCTTCTTCTTCTTCTTCATCTTCTTTTTCTTTGTCATCTTCGTTTTAACCATCTTCTCCTTCTTCTTCTTCTATTCCTTTTTCTTATTTTTCTTCTTTGTCTTGTTCTTCTTTTTCTTCTTCTTCTTCTTCTTGCTCTTCTTCTTCTTCTTCTTTGTCTTCCTCCTCTTCTTCTTTTTCTTCTTCTTCTTCTTCTTCTTTTTCTTCTTCTTCTTCTTCTTCGTCTTCTTCTTCTTCCTCTTTTTCTTCTTCTTCTTCTTCTTCTTGCTAGTCTTCCTCTTCTTCTTCCTCTTCTTCCTTTTCTTCTTATTCTTCTTCTTCATTTCCTTCTTCTTATTCTTCTTCTTTCACTTCTTCTTCTTCTTCTTCTTCTTCTTCTTCTTCTATTTTTGCTTGATCTTTTTCTTCGTCTTCCTCTACTTTCTCTTGTTCTTCTTCTTCATCTACTAGTTCTTCTTCTTCTTCTTCTTCTTCTGTTTCTTCTTTTCCTTCGTCATCTTCATCGTCTTCTTCTTCTTCCTCTTCTACTTCTTCTTCTTCTTCTTCTTCTTCTTATTCTTCTTCTTCTTTTCTTCTTCTTCTTCTTCTACTACTACTTCTTCTTCTTCTCCTCCATCTCCTTCTTCTTCTC
>CM043878.1:390000-392500 GCA_023846275.1 Vanilla planifolia | reverse complement strand
CAACCCTATATTCTTCTGTTTCTTCTTCTTCTTCTTCTTTTTCTTCTCCTTCTTCTTCTTTATATTCTTCCTCTTTTTCTTCTTCCTCTTCTTCTTCTTCATCTTTTTCTACTTCGTCTTCTTGTTCTTGTTTTTCTTCTTCTTCTTCTTTTGGTTCTTCTACTTCTTCATCTTGATATTCTTCTGTTTTTTCTTCTTCTTCTTCTTCTTCTTCTTCTTCTTTTCATCATCATCTGCTTCTTCTTCTTCTTCACCTTCGTCTTCTTCTTCTTCTTCTTCTTCATGTTCTTCTTCTTCTTCTTCTTCTTTTCTTCTCCTTCTTCTTCTTTTTCTTCTTCATCTTTTTCTTCTACCTCTTCTTCTTCATCATGTTTTCTTCTTCGTCTTCTTGTTTTTCTTCATCTTCTTCTTCTTCTCCTTCTTCCTCTTCTTCTTCTTCTCCTTCTTCTTCTTACTATACTTATTCTTTTTCTTCTTCTTGTTCTACTACTTCTTGTTCTTCTGCTTCATCTTCCATTTCTTCTTCTTCTTCTTCTTCAACTTCTACTTCTTCATCTTATTCAACTTCTTTCTCTTGTTACACTTTTTCTTTTTCTTCTTCTTCTCCATCTTCTTCTTCTTCTCTTCATTCACCTCCTCCTCCTTCATCTTCTTCGTCTTTTTCTTCTTCTTCTTCATCATCATCTTCTTGTTTTCTTCTCCGTCTTCATCTTCTTCTTTTTCTTGTTCTACTTCTTCTTCTTCTTCTTCTTCTTCTTCTTCTTCTTTTTATTCATCATCTTCTTCTTTAGTTCTTTTTCTTCATCTTTTTCTTCTTCTGCTCCCCCTTCTTCTCTTTTTTTTCTTCTTCTTTTTCTTCACCTTTTTCTTCTTCTTCTTCTTCTTCTTCGTCTTCTTTTTCTTCTGCTTTTTCCTCCTCTTCCTCTTTTCCATCTTTTTTATCTTCTTCTTCTTCTTCTTATTTTTCTTCTTCTTCTTTTTCATTTTCTTCTTCTTCTTGCTCCTCTTCTTCTTCTTCTTCATCCTCTTCTTCTTCTTCTTCTTCTTCTTCTTCCTCTTTTTCTTCTTCTTCTTCTTGTTCTCATTCTTTTACTTTTTCTTCTGCATCTTCTTCTTCTTTTCTTCTTCTCCTTTTTCTTCTTCTGCTTCTATTTCTTCTTCTTCTTCTTCTTCTTCTTCTTTTAGTTACTCTTCTTCTTCTACTTCTTCTTCCTCCTCTTATTCTTCTTTTATTCTTCTTCTTCATCTTATTATTATTCTTCTTCAATTCCTTCTTCTTCTTTGTTTTTTTCTTCTTGTTCTTCTTCTTTTTCCACTTCTTCTTATTGTTCTTTCCCTTCTTCTTCTTCCTCTTCTTCTTCCTCCTCTTCATCTTCCTCAACTTCTTCATCTTCTTCTTTCACTTCTTCTGCTTCTTCTTCTTCTCTTTCTTCCTCACCTTTTTCATCTTTTTCATCTTTTTCTTCCTTTTCTTTCTCATCTTTCTCTTGTTCCTCTTCTTCTTCTTCATCTTCCTCTACTTCTTCATCTTCTCCTTCCACTTCTTCTTCTTCTTCTTCTTCTTCATGCTCATCCTCCTCTTCTACTACTTCATTATCTTCTTCTACTACTACTTCTTCTTTTTCCTCTTCTCCTTTTTCCTCCTCTTTTTCTTCCTCTTCTTCTACTTCCTCATCATCTTTTTCTTCCTTCTCTTCTTCCACTTCTACTTTTTCTTCTTCTACATAATCTTCTTCGTCTTCTTCTTCATCTCACTCTTGTTATTTTTCTTCTTAATCTTCTTCTTTTGCTTCTTCGTCTTCTTCTTCTTCCTCTTTCTCTTCTTCTTCTTATTCTTCTCCTCTTCTTCTTCTTCTCCTTTCTCTTCCTCTTCTTCTTCTTTCACTTCTTCTTCGTCTTCTACTTCTCCTTCCCCTTCTACTTCTTCTTTCTCTTATTCTTGTTCTCCCTCTCCTTCTTGTTCTCCTTCCACTCTTTTTTCTTCCTCTTCTTCTTCTCCTTGTTCCACTTCTTTTAATTCTTCTTCTTTTTCCTATTCTTCTTCACCTTCTTCTTCTCCTTTTTCTTGTTCTTCTTTTTCCTCTTCTTCTACTTATTATTATTACTCTTCCTCATTTTCTTTTTCTTCCTCTGTTTCTTTTTCTACTCGTTCTTTTTCTTCTTCTTTTCGTTCTTCTTCTTCTTGTTATTATAATTCTTCTTCTTCATTTTCTCCTTCTCCTTCTTCATAGTCTTCTTCTTCTTCTTCTTCTTCTTCTCCTTCTCCTTCTTCAACTTCTTCTTCTTCCACTTCTTCAATTACTTCTCTTACATCATCATCATCATCATCATCTTCTTCTTCTTCTACTAGCACTACTACTTCTTCTTCTCCTTCTTCTTCTACCCATCATCATCTTCTTCTTCTTTTTCTTCTTCTTCTTCTTTTTCTTGTTCTTGTTCTTCTTCTTCTTCTTCTTCTTCTTCTTCTCCTTCTTATTCATCACCTTCTTCTTCTTCTTCC
>CM043878.1:377500-380000 GCA_023846275.1 Vanilla planifolia | reverse complement strand
TCTTCTACTTCTTCCTATTCTTCTCCTTCATTTTTTTTACCTTTTTTCTCTTTCTTCTTCTTCTCCTTCTCCTTCTTCTTATTCTTCTTCTTTGCCTTCTTCTCCTTCTTGTTCTTCTTCTTCTTCCTCTTTTTCTTCTTCTCCTTCTTCCATTTGTTCTTCTTCTTCTATTTCTTTTTGTTCTTCTTGTTCACTACTTTATCTTATTATTATTATTATTATTAATATTAAAATTATTATTATCATTCTTCTTATTCTTCTTCTTATTCATGTTCTTCTTTTCTTCTTCTTATTCTTTTTCTTCTCCTTATTCTTCTTCTTCTGCTCCTTCTTCATCATCTTCTTCTTCTTCTATCTGTTCTTCCTCTTCCTTTTTTTCTTCTTCTTCTTCTTCTTCTTCCTATTCTTATTCTTTTTCTTCGTCTGCTTCCCTTTTTTCTTTTCCTTCTTTTTCTTTTTGATATTCTTCTTTTTCTTCTTGTTCTTCCTCTTCTTCATCATCTTCTTCATATTCTTCTTCTTCTACTTCTTCTTCGTCTTCTTCTCCTTCTTCTTTTTTTCTTCTTCTTCTCCTTCTTCTTCTTTTCCTTAGTCTACTTCTCCTTGTTCTACTTCTTCGTCTTCTTTTACATATTATTCTTCTTCTTCTCATTCAACTTGTAATTCTTGTTCTTCTTCTTCTTCTTCCTCTTCTTTTTCTTCTTCTTATTCTTCCTCTTCTTAATCCTCTTCCTCTTTCGATTGTTTTTCATTATCGTCTTGTTCTTCCATTTCTTCTTCTTTTTATTTTAAGCCATATTCTTCTTCTACTTTTCCTTATTATTATTATTATTATCATCATTATTGTTGTTATTAATAATCTTCTTTGCCTTCTTCTCCTTCTTCTTTTTCTTCTTCTTCCTCTCTTTCTCCTTCTTCTTCTTCTTCTTCTTCTTCTTCTTCTTTTTCTTTGTCTACTTTTTCTTCTTCCTGTAATTCTTCTTCTTCTTCTTCTTTTTCTTCTTCTTCTCTTATTCTTCTTCTTCTTCTTCTTCTTCTCCTTCTTCTACTTCTCATTCTTCTTCTTCTTCCTTTCCTTCTTCTTCTTGTACATCTTCTTCTTTTTCATCAAATTCTTCTCTTTTTCTTCTTCATCTTTTTCTTCTTCCTCTTCTTCTTCATCATGTTTTCATCTTTGTCTTCTTGTTCTTCTTCTTCTTCCTCTTCTTCTTCTTCTTCCTTTTCTTCTTCTTCTTCTTCTACTTCATCTTCCTATTCTTCTTCTTCTTCTTCTTCTTCACCTTCCAATTCTTCTTCATCATATTAATCTTCTTTCTCTTGTTACACTTTTTCTTTTTCTTCTTTTTCTTCTTCTTCTTCTTCTTCTCCTTATTCACCTCCTTCTCCTTCTTCTTCTTCTTCTTCTTCTTCTTCATCTTCTTGTTTTCTTCTTCAATTTCTTCTTTTTCTTGTTCTGCTTCTTCTTCTTCTTCTTCTTTTTCTTCTTCTTCTTTTTATTCATCATCTTCTTCTTTTAGTTCTTTTTCTTCAACTTTTTCTTCTTCTACTGCCCCTTCTTCTCTTTTTTTTCTTCTTCTTTTTCTTCTTCTTTTTCTTCTTCTTCTTCTTCTTCTTCTTCTTTTTCTTCTGCTTCTTCTTCCTCTTCCAGTTTTTCATCTTCTTTATCTTCTTCTTCTTCTTTTTCTTCTGCTTCTTCTTCCTCTTCCAATTTTCCATCTTCTTTATCTTCTTCTTCTTATTATTATTTTTTTTCTTCTTTTTTTTCATTTTCTTCTTCTTCTTCTTATTCCTCTTCTTCATCTTCATCATCCTCTTCTTCTTCTTCTTCTTCTTCTTCTTCTTCTTCCTCATTTTCTTCTTCTTCTTCTTCTTCTTCTCATTCTTTTACTTTTTCTTCTTTTTCTTCTACATCTTCTTCTTCTCCTTCTTCTTCTTCTTAATCTTCCTTCTCTACTTCTCATTCTTGCTCTTGTTCTTCTTCATATTCTTCTTCTTCCTCATCATCTTCTTTTTCATATTCATCATGTTCTTCTTCTTCTTCCTCATCTTCTTCTTCTTTTCTCCTTTTTCTTCTTCTTCTTCCTCCTCCTCTTCTTCTTCTTCTTCTTCTTCTTCTTCTTCCTCTTCTTCTTCTTCTTCTTCTTTTTCTTCAACTTCTTTTTCTTCTACTACTTCTTCTTCTTCTACTTCTTCTGCTTCTTCTTCATTTCTTTTTCTTCTTCCACTTCTTCTTATTCTCATTCTTCTTCCTTCTCTTCTTCTTCTTGTTCTTCTTCTTCTTCTTCTTCTTTTTTATCATCTTTTTATTCTTCTTCTTCTTCTTTTACATCTTCTTCTTCTTCTACTTCTTCTTCTTCATCTTCTTCTTTTTCTTCTTCGTGTTCTTCTTCTTCTTCTTCTTCTTCTTTTTCATCTTCCTCTTCTTCTTTTTCTATTAACTCTTCTTCTTTTCTTCATCTTCTTCTTTTCATTCTTCTTTTTCTTCTTCTTATTCCTCTTC
>CM043878.1:347500-365000 GCA_023846275.1 Vanilla planifolia | reverse complement strand
TCTTCTTCTTATTCTTCTTCTTCTTCTTCTCTTTCTACATCTCCTTCTCCTGCTTCTCCTTCTTCTTCTTCTTCTTCTTCCTTTTTTTCTTCTTCTTATTTTTCTTATTATTCTTCTTCTTCTTCTTCTTCTTCTCCTTCTTCTCCTTCTTCACCTTCTCCTCCTCCTTCTTCTCTTCTTCTTCTTTTCCTTCTTCTACTCCTAGTTCTTCCTCTTCTTCTACTTCTTCTTCATCTTCTTCTTATTCTTCTTCTTCTCCTACTTCTTCTTCTCCCTCTTCTTCTCCTTCTTCTTCTTCTTCTCCTACTTCTTCTTCTTCTTCATCTTCTTATGCTGCTTCTTCTTCTACTTCTTCTTCTTCATCTTCTTCTTCTCCTCCTCCTCCTTCTTCTTCTACTTCTTCTTCTTGTTCTTGTTCTTCTCCTTCTTCTTCTTCTTATTCCACTTCTACTTCTTCTTCTCCTTCTTCTTCTCCTCCTTCTCCTTCATCTTCTTCGTCTCCTTCTTCTTCTTCTTCTTCTTCTCCTTCTTCTCCATCTTCTTCTCCTTCTTCTTCTTCTTCTGCTGCTTCTTATTCTTCTCCTTCTACTTCTTCTTCTCCTTCTTCTTCTTCTTCTTCTTCTCGTCCTCCTCCTCCTCCTCCTCCTCCTTCTTCTTCTCCTTCTTCTTCTTCTTCTTCTTCTTCTTCTTCTCCTTCATCTTCTTCTTCTTTTTCTTCATCCTCTTCTTCTTATCCTTCTTCTTCTTCTACTTCTCCTTCTTCTTCTACTTCTACTTCTTCTTCTTCTTCTTCTTCTTCTTCTTCCTCTTCTAGATTTTCTTCTTATACTTCTCCTTTCCATCTTCTCCTTCACTTTCTTCTTCTTATTGTTATTATTCTACTACTTCGTCTTCTTCTTTCTTCTTTATCTTCTTATTATTATTGTTATTATCATTATTGTTATTATTATTTTTGTTATTATTATTCGACTGTTTCTTCTTCTTCTTCCTCTGCTTCTTCTTATCCTTCTTTATCATCATCATCATCACCATCTTCTTCTTCTTCTTCCTCTTCTTCTTCTTCTTCTTCTTCTTCTCCTTGCTCTTCTTCTTCTTTGTCTTTTTCTTCGTCTCCTTCTCCATCTTCTTGTTCTTGTTCTTCTTCTTCTTGTTCCTCTTCTACCTCCTCGTCTTCTTCTTCTTCTTCTACTACTACTACTTTTTCTTCTTCTCCTTTTTCTTTTTCTTCTTCTTCTATTACTACTCCTTCCTCTCCTTCTTCTTCTTATTCTTCTTCTTCATCAGCTTCTTTTTCTTCTTCTTCTTCCACTACTTCTTCTTCTCCTTCTCCTTTTTCTACTTCTTCATCCTATTCTACTTCTTCTTCTTCTTCCTCTTCTTCTCCTTCTTATTTTTATTATTATAAATATTTCTAATATTTATTATTATTATTATTATTATTATTATTATTATTCTGCTTCTTCTTCTTCTTCTTCTACTTCTCCATCTTCTTCTTCTCTTCTACTCCTCCTTCTTCTTCTCCTTCTTTTTCTTCTCGTCCTTCTTCTTCTTCTTCTTCATCTTTTTTCTTCTTCATCTTCTTCTTCTTCTCCTTCTTCTTCTTCTTTTTCTAACTCCTCTACATCTTCCTCTTCTTCTTCCTCTTCATCTTCCTCTTCTTCTTCTTCTCCACCTTCTTCTCTTTCTTCTTCTTCTTCTTCTTCTTCTTCTTCTTCATCTTCTTCTCCTTCTTCTTATTTTTCTTTTTATTCATCTTCTTTTAATCTTCTCCTTCTTTTTCTTCTTCTTCTTCTTCTTCTTCTTCATCTTCTTTCTTCTATATCTACTTATTATTACTCTTATTATTATTATTATTGTTATTATTATTCTACTACTTCTTGTACTTCTTCGTCTTCATCATCATCATCTTCTTCTTCTTCTTCCTCTTCTTCTTTTTCTTCTTCTTCTTCTTCGTATTCTTCTTGTTTTTCTTTTTCTTCTTACTCTTCTTCTTCTTCTTCCTCTTCTTCTTCTTATTCTTCTTCTACTTCTACTACTACTGCTACTACTACTTCTTTTTCTTATTTCTCTCCTTCTTCCTCTGCTTCTTCTTCTTCTTCTTGTTCTTCTTCTTCTTCAACTTCTTCTTCTTCTTCTACTTCTTCTTCTTCTTCTTCTTCTGCTTCTTCTTCTCCTTCTTCTTCTTCTTCTTCTTCTTCTTCTTCTTCTGCTTCTGCTTCTACTTTCTCTTCTTTTTCTTCCTCTTCTTCTTCTTCTTCTTCTTCTTCTTCTTCTGCTTCTTCTTCTCTCTTCTTCTTCTTCTTCTACTTCTTCTTCTTCTTCTTCTTCTTCTCCTTCTTCTTCTTCATCATTTTTTCTTCTTTTTCTTCTTCTTCTTCTTCATCATCTTCTTCTTCTTTTCTTCATCATCTTCTTCTTCTTCCTAATCATCATCATCATCTTCTTTTTCTTCATCATCATCATCTTCTTCTTCTTCTTCTTCTTCTCCATCTTCTTCGTCTTGTCCTTCTGCTTCTTCTTCTACTTTGTCTTCTTCTTCTTCTTCTTCTTCTCCATCTTCATCTTCTTCTTCTTTGCCTTTTTCTTCTTCTTCTTCTTCTTCTTCTTCACCTTCTTCTCTCCTTCCTCCTCCTCCTTAACCTTTTTTGGCTTGTTCTTCTTCTTCTTCTTCTTCTTCCTCTCCTATTTCTTCTCCATCTTCTTCTTCTTCAACTTCTTCATCTTCTTTTTCTTCCCTTTTTAATTCATCTTCTTATTCTTATTCTTATTATTGTCCTTCTTCTCTTTCTCTGTCTTCTCATCCTTCTTCTTATTATACTACTTTTTCTTCCTTGTCTTCTTCTTCTTCTTCTTCTTCTTCTTCTTCTTCTACTACTACTACTACGACTTCTTTTGCTTCTTCTTCTTCTTCTTCTTCTTCTTCTTCTTCTTCCTCTTATAATTATTATTATTATTATTATTATTATTTCTTCTTATTCTTCTTCTTCTTCTTCTCCTTCTTCTTATTCTTCTTATTCTACTTCTTCTTTTCTTGTTATTATCATTATTATTTTTACTATTGATATTATTACTAATATTATTATTATTATTATTCTACTTCTACTTTTCTCCTTCTTCTTCTCCTTCATTTTTTTACCTTTTTCTCTTTCTTCTTCTTCTCCTTCTCCTTCTTCTCCTTCTTCCTTCTTCTTTCTTTCTTCACCCATCTTCATTCTTTCTTCTTCTTACTTCTTTCTTCTTTCTTCCTTCTTCTTCATTCTACTTCTTTTTTTTCTTCTTCTTTCTCATCTTCATCTTATTCTTCTTCTTCGTTTTTTTACTTCTTCTTCTTCTTCTTCTTCTTCTTCTTTTTTCTCTTATTATTATTATTCTATGTCTTCGTCTTCTTTCTTTTCTTCTTTTTCCTCTTCTTCTTCTTCTTCTTGTTCTTCTTTGTCTTCTTCTTCTTTCTGTTCTTCTTCCTCTTCTTCGTCCTCTACTTGTTTTTCTTCTTTTTCGACTTCTTCTTCTACATCTTCTTCTTCTCCTTCTTGTTCTTATTCTTCTTCCTCTTTTATTTCTTTTTCTTCTATTTCTTGTTCGTCTTCTCCTTCTTCTCCTTCTTCTTCTTCTTTTTCTTCTTCTTCTTCTTCTATTTCTTCTTCTTGTTATTCTTCTTCTTTTTCTTTTTATTATTATTATTATTCTTCTTCTTTTTCTACTTCTCATTTCCTTCTTCTTCATCATCATCATCATCATCATCTTCTTCTTCTTCTTCTTTTACTTCTTATTCCTCTTCATCTTCCCCTTCTTCTTCCTCTTCTTCTTCTTCTCCTACTGCTACTTTACCTTCTTTCTTTTCGTCTTCTTCTTGCTCTTATCCTTCTCCTTCTTCTTTCTCCCTAATACTTAATCCATAATTCGTAATCCCTAATCCTTAATACCTAATCCATAATCTCAAATTCTTAATCTGTAATCCTTAATCCATAATCCCTAATCCAAAATCTCTAATCTCTAATCCCTAATAGATAATCCCAAAACCTTAATCCTTAATCCCTAATACTTAATACTAAATCCTTAGTCTTTTAATCACTTATTTCTAATCCCTAATCCATAATCTAATCCCTAATATCTAATTCTTATTTTTTCCCAAATCCTTATTACCTAATCCCTAATCTCTAAACCCTAAGACTTATTCCTAATTCTTAATCCCAAATCCCTAATCCCTAAGCCCTAATCCTTTATCCATAATCCCTAATCGATAAATCTGAATCCCTCCCTCTTTAACGCATTATCTCCAATCTCTAACACTTAATTCCTAATCATTAGGACGTCACCCAATACTCTATGATCTGTCTTCTTCTTCTTCTTCTTCTTCTTCCTCTTTCTCTTCTTGTTCTTTCTCTTTTACTTTTTCTACTACCTTGTCCTCTTCTTGTTTTTCTTCCTATTCTTTCTCATCTTCCTCCTCCTCCTCTTCTTCTTCTTCTTCTTCCTCCTCCTCCTCTTCCTCTTCTTCTTCTTCTTGTTCTTCTTCTTCTTCTTCCTCTTCTACTACTTCTTCTTCTACTTCTTCTTTTTTGTCTTCTTCTTCTTCCTCTCTTCTTTTACTTCTTCATCTTCTTCCTCTACTTCTTCTTCCTCTTCTTCTTCTTCTTCTTCTTCTTCTTCTTCTTCTTTGTCTTCTATTTCCTCTCCTTCCTCGTCTTCTTCTTCTTCTTTGTCTTCTTCTACCTCCTCTTCTCTTTTTCTTCTTCTTCTTCTTTTTCTTCTTCTTCTTCTTCCATGTCTTCTTTTTCCACTTCTTCTTCATAATCTTCATCAACTTCTTATTCCTCTTCTACTTCTTGTTCTTCTTTTTCTTTTCTTCTTTTTCTTCTTCTTGTTCTTTTGGCTCATCTTCGTCTTCTATTTGTTCTTCTTCCTCATCTTCTTCTACTTCTTCTTCCCTTTCTCCTTCTTCTTTCCCTTCCTCTAAATCTTCTTCTACCTCTATCTCTTTCTCTTCCTCCTCCTTTTCCTCTTCCTCCTTTTCTTCTTTTTCTTCTTCTTCCTTCTTCTACCTTCCATCTTTCTTATTCCTTCTTGTGTCTTCCTTCTTCCTTATTCTTTTAATTCTTCCTTCTTCATTGTCTTTCCTCCTCCCATTTTCTTTCTTTCTTTTCCTTTTTTCTTTCATCTTTCTTGTTTCTTCTTCTTTGTACTTTTCTCTTCTTTTTTTTCTTCTTCCTCATCTTCTACTTCTTCTTTTTCTTCCTCTTCATCTTCCTCATCTTCTTCTTCTTCTTCTTCTTCTTCTTCTTCTTCTTTTTTCTCTTCTTATTATTATTATTATTACGATGGTTATAAAATTATTCTACTTCTTCGCTTTCTTCTTTTTTCTCTTCCTCTTCTTCTTTTTCTTCTTCTTCTTCATTGTCTTCTTCTTCTTCTTCTTCATGTTTTTCTTCCTCTTCTTCTACTTTATTTTCTTCTTTTTCTTCTTCTTTTTCTTCTTCTTCTTCTTCTTCTTCTTCTTCTTACTCTTGTTCTTATTATTCTTCCTCTTCTATTTCTTTTTCTTCTATTTTCTCTTCTTCTCCTCCTTCTTCTCCTTCTTCTTTTATTTCTTCTTCTTCTACTTCTTCTTCCCCTCTGCCTTCTTTCTCTTATTCTTCTTCTTCTTCTTTTTCTTCTTCTTGTTGTTCTTCTTCTTCTTCGTCTTCATCTTTTTCTTCTTCTTCTTCTTTCTCTTCATCATCCCTTTCGTCTTCCTCTTCCTCTTCTTCTTCTCTTCTACTACTACTACTTTGGCTTCTTCTTCTTCTTCTTCTTACTCACGTCCTTCTTCTTTCTCCCTATTTCTTAATCCACAATTCCTAATTCCTAATCTTTAATACCTAATTCCTAATCTCTAATCCCTATTCCTTTATCCATAATCCCTAATCTCTAATCTGTAATCTTTGTCTTTAATTCCTAATCCTAAATCTCTAATCTCTAATCCCTAACTCATAATCGCAAAACCTTAATCCTTAATCCCTCTTACATAATACTTAATCTTTAATCCCTTCTTTTGATTCTGTAATCTTGAATCCCTAATCTAATCCCGAATACCTAATTCTTATTCCTTTTTCCCAAAGCCCAATTATCTGATCCGTAGTCCCTAAACCCTAACCTAATTCCTAATTCTTATTTCTAAATCCCTAATCCCTAAACCCTAATTCCTAATCCATAAATAAAAATCCTTCCATTACTAACGACTAATACCCAACCCCTTATTTCTAATCTTTCAGCCTTCGTACACTACTCTATAATCTGACTTCCTCTTCTTCTTCTTCTTCTTCCCCTGCTCCTTCTTTCTCTTCTTCTTTTCCTTCTTCCTTGTCCTCTTCTTGTTCTTCATCATATTCTTGGCCATCTTCCTCTTCTTTTTCTTCTTCTTTTTCTTGTTGTTGTTGTTCTTCTTCTTCCTCCTCCTCCTCTTCTTCCTCTTCTTCTTCTTTTTCTTCTTCTTCTTTTTTTCTTCTTCTACCTCTTCTTCTTCTTGTTCTTCTTCTTTTTCCTTATCTTCTTCTTCTAGTTCTTCTCTTTCTTCTTCTCCTTTTTCTACTACTACTACTTCTACTTCTTCTTCATCTTCATCTTCTTCTTCTTCTTCTTCTTCTTCTTCTTCTTCTCCTCCTCCATCATCTTCTTCTTCTTCTTCTTCATCATCATCCTCTTCTTATTTTTTTCTTCTTCTACCACTTCTTCTTCTTGTTCTTCTTTTTTTTCCTCATCATCTTCTTCTTTTTCTTCTCTTTCTTCTTCTTCTTCTTCTTCTTCTTCTTCTTCTTCTACTACTTCTACTTCTTCATCTCCATCATCTTCTTCTTCTTCTTCTTCATCATCTTCTCCTTCTTCTTCTTCTTCTTCTTCTTTCTTCTTTCTTCTTTCTTCTTTTTGCTTTCTTCTTTCTTATATCTTCTTCCTTCTTCCTTCTTTCTTCTTCGTTCTTCCTTCTTTCTTCTTACTTCAGCATTCTTCCTTCTTGCTTCTCACTTCTTTCTTCTTCCTTGTTCCTTCTTCCCTCTTTCTTTCTTTTTTCTTTTTTCTTTTTTCTTTTTTCTTTTTTCTTCTTTCTTCTTTCTTCTTTCTTCTTTCTTCTTCGTTCTTTTACTTTCTTCCATCTTCCTTCTTCCTTCTCATTTCTTTCTTCTTCTTCCTTCTTTCTTCCTTTCTTTTTCTTCTTCTTTCATCATTTTCTTCTTCTTTTTCTTTTTCTTCTTCTTCTTCTCAATGTCCTTCTTCTTCTCTATCTTCTTCTTCTTCTTATATTTCTTCTTCTTTATCCCAAAACCATAATCCCTAATCTTGCACTCCTTGATCCGTAATCCATAATCTATAATCCCTAATCCCTCTCTCTAATCTCTAATCCCTAATCCTTAATCGCTAATTGCCAATGTCAAATCCCTAATCACGAATAATAAATCCATAATATTTAATCTTTAAACCATCCCTAATCCTTAATAACTAATCCCTTATCCTTAAACCCTAATTCCAAATCTTTAATCCCTAATGTCTAATCCTTAATGCCTAATCGCTCATACCTTATCTGTAATTTCCAATTCCTAATCCTTAATCTCTAATTCCTAATCTCTTATCCTTGTTCTGAATTCCTAATCCTAAATCTTTAATCTTTAAATCCTAATTCATAAACCCTAAACCCCAATCTTTAAACCCTAATACCTTATCCTTAATCCCTAATACATAATCATTAATCCATTAATCAATAACTCCTAATATGTAATCCCTAATATAATCTGGAATCCCTAATTCTTAATCCCAATTCCTAATCCCTAATCCTTAAACCCTAACCCTAATCACTAATCCATAATCCCTAATTCTAAATTCTTAATCCTAAATCCTTATTCCCTAATCTATAATCTTGAATCCCTCCCTATCTAATGCCTAATCCCAAAACCTTAATACCTAATTCTTAATCCCTAAGTTGTCACACACTAGTCCATAATCTGTCTTCTACTTCTTCTTCCTATCTTCTTCCACTTCTTCTTCTTTCTATTCTTCTTCTTCTTCTTCTTCTTCCTTGTCTTCTTCTTGTTCTTCTTCATATTCTTCTTCATCTCTCTTTTTCTTCTTCTTCTTCTTCTTCTTCTTCTTCCTCCTCCTCTTTCTCATATTCTTTTACTTCTTCTTCTTCCTCTACCTCTCCTTGCTCTTCTACATCTTCATCACCTTCTTCCTCTTCTTCGTCTTCTCCTTCTTGTTCTTCTTGCTCTTGTCCTTCTTCTTCGTCTTCTTCTTCGTCTCCTTTTTCTTCTTCTTCTCCTTCCTATTATTCTTCTTCTTCTTCTTCTTCTTCTTCCTCTTTTTCTTCTTCTTCTCCTTCCATTTGTTCTTCTTCTTCTATTTCTTTTTGTTCTTCTTGTTCACTGCTTTATCTTATTATTATTATTATTATTATTATTATTATCATTAACATTAAAATTATTATTATCATTCTTCTTGTTCTTCTTCTTCTTGTTCCTGTTCTTCTTCTTCTTCTTCTTATTCTTCTTCTTCTCCTTATTCTTCTTCTTCTGCTCCTTCTTCATCATCATCTTCTTCTTCTATCTATTCTTCCACTTCCTTTTTTCTTCTTCTTTTTCTTCTTCCTATTCTTATTCTTTTTCTTCATCTGCTTCCCTTTCTTTGTTTCCATCTTTTTCTTTTTGATATTCTTCTTTTTCTTCTTCTTCTTCCTCTTCTTCATCATCTTCTTCATATTCTTCTTCTTCTTCTTCTTCTTCTTTGTCTTCTTCTCCTTCTTCCTCTTGTTCTTCTTCTTCTCCTTCTTCTTCTTTTCTATAGTATACTTCTCCCTGTTCTACTTCTTCGTCTTCTTCTACATATTATTCTTCTTCTTCTCATTCAACTTGTTATTCTTGTTCTTGTTCTTCTTCTTCCTCTTTTTTTTCTTCTTCTTGTTCTTCCTTTTCTTAATCCTCTTCTTCTTCTGATTGTTTTTCATTTTCTTATTCTTCTATTTCTTCTTCTTATTATTTTAAGCCATATTCTTCTTCTTCTTTTACTTATTATTATTATTATTACTATTATTAGTATTACTATTATTATTATCATTATTGTTATTATTAATATTCTTCTTTGCCTTCTTCTCCTTCTTTTTCTTCTTCTTTTTCTTCTTCTTCCTCTTCATCTTCTTCTTCTTCTTTTTCTTCTTTTCTTTGTCTACTTCTTCTTCTTCCTGTTCTTCTTCTTCTTCTTCTTCTTCTTCTTCTCTTATTCTTCTTCTTCTTCTTCTTCTTCTTCTTCTTCTTCTTCTTCTCCTTCTTCTTCTTCTTCCTTTCCTTCTTCTTCTTCTACATCTTCTTCTTCTTCATCAACTTCTTCATCTTCTGGTTCTTTTCCTTTTTATTCATCTTCTTATTCTTATTCTTATTATTCTCTTTCTTATCCTTCTCCTTCTTCTCCGTCTCCTTCTTCTCCTTCTTCTTCTTCTAATTCTGCTACTTTTTCTTCCCGTCTTCTTGTTCTACTTCTTCTACTGCTGCTACTACTTCTTCTGCTTCTTCTTTTGATTCTTCTTCTTCATCTTTTTCTTCTTCTTCTTCTTCTTCTTCTTCCTCCTCTTATTATTATTATTATTATTATTATTATTATTATTATTATTATTATTATTATTATTATTATGCTTCTTCTTCTTCTTCTCCTTCTTCTTCTTTTGCTTCTTCTACTTCTTCTTCATCTTATTCTTCTTCTTCTTCTTCTTCTTGTTCTCCTCCTTCTCTTTCTCATTCTCCTTCTCTTGCTTCTACTTCTTCTTCTTCTTCTTCTTTTTCCTTTTTTTCTTCTTCTTATTTTTCTTATTCCTCTTCTTCTTATTCTTCTTCTTCTTCTCCATCTTCTCCTTCTTCACCTCCTCCTTCTCCTTCTTCTTCTCTTCTTCTTCTTCTTCTTCTTCTTCTTTTCCTTCTTCTACTCCTAGTTCTTCCTCTTCATCTACTTCTTCTTCTTATTCTGCTTCCTCTCTTACTTCTTCTTCTCCTAGTTCTTCCTCTTTTTCTTCTTCATCTTTTTCTTCTTCCTCTTCTTCTTCATCATGTTTTCTTCTTCGTCTTCTTGTTCTTCTTCTTCCTCTTCTTCTTCTTCTTCTTCCTCTTCTTCTTCTTCTCCTTCTTCTTCTTCCTCTACTTATTCTTTTTCTTCTTCATCTTCTTCTATTTCTTCTTCTTCTACTTCATCTTCCTGTTCTTTTTCTTCTTCTTCTTCTCCTTCTTCATCTTCCACTTCTTCTTCATCTTATTCATCTTCTTTCTCTTGTTACACTTTTTCTTTTTCTTCTTTTTCTTCTTCTTCTTCTTATTCTTCTCCTTATTCACCTCCTTCTCCTTCTTCTTCTTCTTTTTCTTCTTTTCTTCATCATCATCTCCTTGTTTTCTTCTTCTTCTTCGATTTCTTCTTTTTCTTGTTCTGCTTCTTCTTCTTCTTCTTCTTTTTAGTCATCATCTTCTTCTTTTACTTCTTTCTCTTCATCTTTTTCTTCTTCTACTCTCCCTTCTTCTCTTTTTTTTCTTCTTCTTTTTCTTCTTCTTTTTCATCTTCTTCTTCTTCTTCTCTTTCTTCTGCATCTTCCTCTTCCAGTTTTCCATCTTCTTTATCTTCTTCTTCTTCTTTCTCTTCTACTTCTTCTCCCACTTTCACTTTTCCATCTTCTTTATCTTCTTCTTCTTATTATTTTTCTTCTTCTTTTTCATTTTCTTCTTCTTCTTCTTGTTCCTCTTCTTCTTCTTCATCATCCTTTTCTTCTTCTTCTTCTTCTTCTTCCTCCTCATTTTCTTCTTCTTCTTCTTCTCATTCTTTTACTTTTTCTTCTTTTTCTTCTACATCTTCTTCTTCTCCTTCTTCTTCTTCTTCATCTTCCTTGTCTACTTCTTATTCTTCTTCTTGTTCTTCTTCATATTCTTCTCCTTCCTCATCATCTTCTTTTTCGTATTCATCACGTTCTTCTTCTTCTTTCTCATCTTCTTCTTCTGTTCTCCTTTTTCTTCTTCTTCTTCTTCCTCGTCTTCTTCTTCTTCTTCTTCTTTCTCTTCTTCTTGTTCTTCTTTTTCTTCTTCAACTTCTTTTTCTACTACTGCTTCTTCTTCTACTTCTTCTTCTTCTTCTTCATTTTCTTCTTTTTCTTCTTCCACTTCTTCTTATTCTCCTTCTTCTTCCTCTTCTTCTTCTTCTTCTTGTTCTTCTTATTCTTCTTCTTTTTATCATCTTTTTATTCTTCTTCTTCTTCTTTTACATCTTCTTCTTCTTCTTCTACTTCTTCTTCATCTACTTCTTTTTCTTCTTCGTGTTCTTCTTCTTCTTCTTCATGTTCTTCTTTTTCATCTTCGTCTTCTTCTTTTTCTATTAACTCTTCTTCTTCTTCTTCTTCATTTTCTTCTCTTCATTCTTCTTTTTCTTCTTCTTATTCCACTTCTGCTAATTATCCTTTTTCTTCTTCTTCTTCTTTTACTCCTTCTTGTTCTTTTTCCTCTTCTTCTTCTACTTCTTTTTCTTCTACATTTTCTTCTTCTTCTTCTTCATCTTCTTCTTCTCCTTCTTATTAATCACCTTCTTCTTCTTCTTCCTTTTATTCATCTTCTTCTTCTTCTTCTTCTTCTTCTTTTTGTCCTTCTTTTCCTTCCTCTCCGTCTTCTCCTTCTTATTCTTATTAATGTTATTATTATTAACATTATTAATGCAAATATTATATTTATTAATATTATTATTCTTTTTCTCCTACTTTTCTTCCACTTCTTATTGCTTCTTCTTCATCATCATCATATACTTCTTTAATTCTTCCTCTACTTCTTCTACATCTTCTTCTTCAACTTCTTCATCTACTACTTCTTGTTTTTCTTTTTCCTCTTCTATTTCTTGATCATAATCTTCTTCTTCCTCTTCTTCTTCTTCTTCTTCTACTACTACTACTACTACTTTCTCTACTCCTTCTTTTTCTCCTTCTTTTTCTTCGTCTTCTTCTTCTTATTCTTCATCTTAGTTTTCTCCTTCATCTTCTTCTAGTTCTTCTTCTTCTCCTCCTTCTTATTCTCCTTCTTGTCCTTTTTCTTCTTCTTCTTCTTCTTCTCCTTTATCTTTTTCTTCTTCTTCTCCATCTTCTTTTTCTTCTTCTACTTTCTTTTTTTTTCTTCTTCTTCTTTTTCCTTCTCATCTTACTTCTCCTCCTCCTTTTCTTCTTCTTCTTCTTCTCCTTATTCTTCTTCTTCTACTACTACTTTTATTTCTTCTTCTTCATCATCATCTTCTTCTTCTCCTCCTTCTTCCTCATCTCCCTCTTCTTCTTCTTCTTCTTCTTTTGCTTCATCTTCCACTTCTTCCTTTTTTCTTTTTCTTCTTCTTCTTCTACTTCTTCTTTATCTTTTCTCCTTTTTCTTCTCCTTCCTCATGTTCTTCTTCATCTTCTTCTTCTTCTTTTTCTTCTTCTTCTTCTAGTTTTTCTTTTTAGTCTTTCTCTTGTTCTTCTTCTTCATCTTCATTCTCTCTTCTTTTTCTCTTCTTCTTCTTGTTTTTCTTCTTCCCATTTTTCTACTTATCCTTATTCTTCATCTTCCTTTCCTTCTTCTTCTTCTTCTTTTTCTTTTTCTTCTTCTTTAGCTTCTTCTACTTCTTCTTCTTCTTCTTATTCTTCTTCTTCTTCTTCTTCTTCTTTTTATTTTTCTTCTACTTTTGCTTCTTCTACTTCTTCTTCTTCTTTTTATTCTTCTTCTTCTTCTTCTTCTTCTTCTTCTCCTTCTCCTTCTCCTACTTCTCTTTCTTCTCCTTCTTCTTCTTCTTCTTCTTCTTCCTTTTTTTCTTCTTCTTCTTATTTTTCTTATTCTTCTTCTTCTTCTTCTTCTTATTCTTCTTCTTCTTCTCCTTCCTCTCCTTCTTCACCTTCTCCTCCTCCTTCTTCTTCTCTTCTTCTCTTCTTCTTTTCCTTCTTCAACTCCTAGTTCTTGCTCTTCTTCTACTACTTCTTCTTATTCTGCTTCTTCTCCTACTTCTTCTTCTCCTTCTTTTCCTTCTTCTACTCCTAGTTCTTCCTCTTTTTCTTCTTCATCTTTTCTTCTTCCTCTTCTTCTTCATCATGTTTTCTTCTTCGTCTTCTTGTTCTTCTTTTTCTTCCTCTTCTTCTTCTTCTTCCTCTTCTTCTTCTTCTCCTTCTTCTTCTTCCTCTGCTTATTCTTTTTCTTCTTCTTCTTCTACTACTTCTTCTTCTTCTACTTCATCTTCCTCTTCATCTTCTTCTTCTTCTTCATCTTCCACTTCTTCTTCATCATATTCATCTTCTTTCTCTTGTTACACTTTTTCTTTTTCTTCTTTTTCTTCTTCTTCTTCTTCTTCTCCTTATTCACCTCCTTCTCCATCTTCTTCTTCTTCTTTTTCTTCTTCTTCTTCATCATCATCTTCTTGTTTTCTTCTTCTTCTTCGACTTCTTCTTTTTCTTGTTCTGCTTCTTCTTCTTCTTCTTTTTCTTCTTCTTCCTCTTCTTTTTATTCATCATCTTCTTCTTTTAGTTCTTTTTCTTCATCTTTTTCTTCTTCTGCTCCCCCTTCTTCTCTTTTTTTTTCTTCTTCTTTTTCTTCTTCTTTTTCTTCTTCTTCTTCTTCTTCTTCTTTTTCTTCTGCTTCTTCTTCCTCTTCCAATTTTCCATCTTCTTTATCTTCTTCTTCTTCTTTTTCTTCTGCTTCTTCTTCCTCTTCCACTTTTCCATCTTCTTTATCTTCTTCTTCTTATTATTATTTTTCTTCTTCTTCTTTTTCGTTTTCTTCTTCTTCTTCTTATTCCTCTTCTTCTTCTTCATCATCCTCTTCTTCTTCTTCTTCTTCTTCTTCTTTTTTCTCATTTTCTTCTTCTCATTATTTTACCTTTTCTTCTTTGTCTTCTACATCTTCTTCTTCTCCTTCTTCTTCATCTTCCTTGTCTACTTCTTATTCTTATTCTTGTTCTTCTTCATATTCTTCTTCTTTCTCATCGTCTTCTTTTTCATATTCATCACGTTCTTCTTCTTCTTCTTCCTCATCTTCTTCTTCTTTTCTCCTTTTTCTTCTTCTTCTTCTTCCTCCTCTTCTTCTTCTTCTTCATCTTCTTTTTCCTCTTCTTCTTGTTCTTCTTTTTCTTCTTCAACTTCTTTTTCTTCTACTGCTTCTTCTTCTACTACTTCTGCTTCTTCTTCATTTTTTTCTTCTTCTTCCACCTCTTCTTATTCTCATTCTTCTTCCTCCTCTTCTTCTTCTTCTTCTTGTTCTTGTTCTTCTTCTTCTTTTTTATCATCTTTTTATTCTTCTTCTTCTTTTACATCTTCTTCTTCTTCTACTACTTCTACTTCTTCATCTTCTTCGTTTTCTTCTTCGTGTTCTTCTTCTTCTTCTTCTTCTTCTTCTTCTTCTTTTTCATCTTCATCTTCTTCTTTTTCTATTAACTCTTCTTCTTCTTCTTCATCTTCTTCTTTTAATTCTTCTTTTTCTTCTTCTTATTCCTCTTCTGCTAATTCTCCTTTTTCTTCTTCTTCTTCTTTTACTCCTTCTTCTTGTTCTTTTTCCTCTTCTTCTTCTACTTCTTTTTCTTCTACATTTTCTTCTCTCCTTCATCATCTTCTTCTTCTTCTTCATCATCTTCTTGTTCTCCTTGTTATTCATCACCTTCTTCTTCTTCTTCCACTTCTTCCTCTTATTCATCTTCTTCTTTTTGTCCTTCTTTTCCTTCCTCTCCATCTTCTCCTTCTTATTCTTATTAATGATATTATTATTAACATTATTAATGCAAATATTATATTTATTAATATTATTATTCTTTTTCTCCTACTTTTTCTTCCTCTTCTTATTGCTTCTTCTTCATCATCATCATATACTTCTTTAATTCTTCCTTTGCTTCTTCTACATCTTCTTCTTCAACTTCTTCTTCTTCTTCTTGTTTTTCTTCTTCCTCTTCTACTTCTTGATCATAATCTTCTTCTTCTTCTTCTTCTTCTTCTTCTTCTACTACTACTACTACTTCCTCTACTCCTTCATCTTCGTCTTCTTCTTCTTTTTCTCCTTCTTCTTCTACGTCTTCTACTTCTTCTTCTTCATCTTCTTTTTCTCCTTCATCTTCTTCTAGTTCTTCTTCTTCTCCTCCTTCTCCTTCTCCTTCTTGTCCTTTTTCTTCTTCTTCTTCTTCTTCTTCTTCTCCTTTATCTTTTTCTTCTTCTTCTTCATCTTCTTTTTCTTCTTCAACTTTCTTTTTCTTCTTCTTCTTCTTCTTCTTCTTCTTCTTCTTCTTCCTCTTCTTACTTCTCCTCCACTTCTTCTCCTTCTCCTCCTCCTTATGCTTGTTCTTCTTCTTCTTCTACTACTTTTACTTCTTGTTCATCATCATCTTCTTCTTCTCCTCCTTCTTCCTCATCTCCCTCTTCTTCTTCTTCTTATTCTTCTGCTTCTTCTTCCTATTCTTTCTTTTTCTTTTTCTTCTTCTTCTTCTTCTTCTTCCCCATCTTTTCTCTTTCTTCTTCTTCTTCTTCTTCTTCTTCCTCATGTTTTTCTTCATCTTCTTCTTCTTCTTTTTCTACTTTCTTTTAGTCTTTTTCTTCTTCTTCTTCTTAATCTTCTTTTTCTCTTCTTCTTCTTGCTTTTCTTCTTCCTCTTTTTCTACTTATCCTTCTTCTTCGTCTTCCTCTTCTTTTTCTTCTTCTTCTCCTACTTCTTCCTATTCTTCTTCTTTTTCTTGTTCTTTTTCTTCCTCTTTCTCATCATCACCTTATTCTTTTCTTCTTCTTTTTCATCTTCTTCTTCTTAGTATTATGCGTCTTCTTATTCTTCTTCTTCTTCTTCTTCCTCTTTTTGTTCTTTTTTTAATTCTTCTTCTTCTTCTTTTTCTTCTTCTGCTTCTTCTTCTTCTTCTTCCTCTCCATCTTCTTCATCGTGTTTTTCTTGTTCTTCTTCTTTTTTTGTTTTCTTCTTCTTCTTCTTCCTCTTCTTCTTCTTCATCTTCCTCTCCCCTTCTTCTTCTACTTCTTCTTTTCAAATTCTTGTTCATCTTCTTCTTCTTCTTCTTCTTCTTCTTCGTCTTTCACTTCTTCTTCTCCTTCTTCTTCCTCTTCTTTTACTTCAACTTGTTCTTTTTTTTCTTTCACTTCTTTTTCTTCTTCCTATTCCTCTTCTTAATCCTCTTCTTCTTCTTCCTCTTCTTCTTCATCATCATCTTCTTCTTCTGCATCTTCTTCTTCATCTTCTTCTTCTTCTTCGTCTTTTTCTTCTACTACATCTAATTCATCTTCTTATTCTTCTTCTTCTTCTTTTTCTTCTTCTTCTTCCACTTCTTCTACCCCTTCTTCGTCTTCCCCTCTTCGCCTTCTTCTTCTTGTTCTTGTTCTTCCCTTTCTTCTTTTTCTTCTTCTTTTTCTTCTTCTTTTTATTCTTCTCCTTCTTCTTTTACATCTTCTTCTTCTTCTATTTCATCTTCTTCTTTTTCTTCTTTGTCTTCTTCTTCTTCTTCTTCTTCTTAAACTTCTTCTCCTTCTTATTGTCCTTCATCTTCTTCTTCTTCTTGTTCCTCTCTTTCAACATCTTGTTCACCCATTATTATTGCTATTATTGTTATTATTATTATTATCATTATTATTATTATTATTATTATTATTCGTTCCAATCTTCTTCTTGTGCTTCCCCTTCTTCTTCATCTTCATCATCTTTTTCTTCTTCTTTTTCTTCTTCTTCTTCTTCTTCTTGTCCTTCATTTTCAAAATCTTCTTCACCTTCTTCCTCCTCTTCATCTTTTTATTGTTATTGTTATTATTATCATTATTTTTCTCCTGTCTTTCCTTCTCCTTCTTCTACTTCTTCTTCCTACTAATGTTAATATTATTTTTATTATTTTTTCAATCGTTATTATAAAAATTATTATTATTATTATTTTTCTTCTTCATCTTTTTCATCTTCTTCTCCTTCTTTTCTTCTTCTTCATTAACATCTTCTTCTTTTATTCTTCTTTTGCTTCTTCTTCTTCTTCTTCTTCTTGTTCTTTTTACTCTTCCTGTTCTTCTTCTTCTTCTTCTTCTTCTACTTCTTCTTCTTCTTCTTTATCTTCTACTTCTTCTTCATCTTCTTCTTCTTCTTCTTCTACATCTTTTTATCGTTCTTCTTCTTCTAGCTCTTCTTCTGCTCCTCCTCTTCCTTCTCCTTCTTCTCCTTTTCTTCTTCTTCTTCTTCTTCTTCTTCTTCTTGTCCTTCTTCCTCTTCTCCTTCTTCCTCTTCTCCTTTTCTTCTTCTTCTTCTTCTTCTTCTTCTTCTTCTCCTTCGTTCTATTCCCCTTCTTCCTCTTCTCCTTTGTCTTCTTCTTCTTCTTCTCGTTCTTCTTTTTCGTCTTCTTCTTTTTTGTCTTCTTCTTCTTCTTCTTCTTCTTCTTCTTCCTCCAGCACCTCTTATTTTTCTTCCTTTCCTCCATCTTCTTCTTCTTCTTATTCCTCTTCTTTTTCTACTCTTAATACTACCTCTTCTTCTTCATCATCATCTTCTTTTTCTCCATCCTC
>CM043878.1:340000-342500 GCA_023846275.1 Vanilla planifolia | reverse complement strand
CTTCTTCTTCTTCTACTACTTCTTCTTCTTCTTCTTCTTCATCTTCCACTTCTTCTTCATCATATTCATCTTCTTTCTCTTGTTACACTTTTTCTTTTTCTTCTTTTTCTTCTTCTTCTTCTTCTTCTTCTCCTTATTCACCTCCTTCTCCATCTTCTTCTTCTTCTTTTTCTTCTTCTTCTTCATCATCAACTTCTTGTTTTCTTCTTCTTCTTCAACTTCTTCTTTTTCTTGTTCTGCTTCTTCTTCTTCTTCTTTTTCTTCTTCTTCTTCTTCTTTTTATTCATCATCTTCTTCTTTTAGCTCTTTTTCTTCATCTTTTTCTTCTTCTGCTCCCCCTTCTTCTCTTTTTTTTTCTTCTTCTTTTTCTTCTTCTTTTTCTTCTTCTTCTTCTTCTTCTTCTTTTTCTTCTGCTTCTTCTTCCTCTTCCAATTTTCCATCTTCTTTATCTTCTTCTTCTTCTTTTTCTTCTGCTTCTTCCTCTTCCACTTTTCCATCTTCTTTATCTTCTTCTTCTTCTTTTTTCGTTTTCTTCTTCTCCTTCTTATTCCTCTTCTTCTTCTTCATCATCCTCTTCTTCTTCTTCTTCTTCTTCTTCTTCTTCTTTCTCATTTTCTTCTTCTCATTCTTTTACTTTTTCTTCTTTTTCTTCTACATCTTCTTCTTCTCCTTCTTCTTCATCTTCCTTGTCTACTTCTTATTCTTATTCTTGTTCTTCTTCATATTCTTCTTCTTCCTCATCGTCTTCTTTTTCATATTCATCACGTTCTTCTTCTTCTTCTTCCTCATCTTCTTCAACTTTTCTCCTTTTTCTTCTTCTTCTTCTACCTCCTCTTCTTCTTCTTCTTCTTCTTCTTTTTCCTCTTCTTCTTGTTCTTCTTTTTCTTCTTCAACTTCTTTTTCTTCTACTGCTTCTTCTTCTACTACTTCTGCTTCTTCTTCATTTTTTTCTTCTTCTTCCACCTCTTCTTATTCTCATTCTTCTTCCTCCTCTTTTTCTTCTTCTTGTTCTTGTACTTCTTCTTCTTTTTTATCATCTTTTTATTCTTCTTCTTCTTTTACATCTTCTTCTTCTACTACTTCTACTTCTTCATCTTCTTCTTTTTCTTCTTTGTGTTCTTCTTCTTCTTCTTCTTCTTCTTTTTCATCTTCATCTTCTTCTTTTTCTATTAACTCTTCTTCTTCTTCTTCATCTTCTTCTTTTCATTCTTCTTTTTCTTCTTCTTATTCCTCTTCTACTAATTCTCCTTTTTCTTCTTCTTCTTCTTTTACTCCTTCTTGTTCTTTTTCCTCTTCTTCTTCTACTTCTTTTTCTTCTACATTTTCTTCTTCTCCTTCATCATCTTCTTCTTCTTCTTTATCATCTTCTTCTTCTCCTTCTTATTCATCACCTTCTTCTTCTTCTTCCTCTTCTTCCTCTTATTCATCTTCTTCTTCTTCTTTTTCTTCTTCTTTTTGTCCATCTTTTCCTTCCTCTCCATCTTCTCCTTCTTATTCTTATTAATGTTATTATTATTGACATTATTAATGCAAATATTATATTTATTAATATTATTATTCTTTTTCTCCTACTTTTTCTTCCTCTTCTTATTGCTTCTTCTTCATCATCATCATATACTTCTTTAATTCTTCCTTTGCTTCTTCTACATCTTCTTCTTCTACTTCTTGTTTTTCTTCTTCCTCTTCTACTTCTTGATCATAATCTTCTTCTTCTTCTTCTTCTTCTTCTTCTTCTTCTACTACTACTACTTCCACTACTCCTTCATCTTCTTCTTCTTCTTCTTTTTCTCCTTCTTCTTCTACGTCTTCTACTTCTTCTTCTTCATCTTCTTTTTCTCCTTCATCTTCTTTTAGTTCTTCTTCTTCTCCTCCTTCTCCTTCTCCTTCTTGTCCTTTTTCTTCTTCTTCTTCTTCTTCTTCTTCTCCTTTATCTTTTTCTTCTTCTTCTCCATCTTCTTTTTCTTCATCAACTTTCTTTTTCTTCTTCTTCTTCTTCTTCTTCTTCTTCCTCTTCTTACTTCTCCTCCACTTCCTCTCCTTCTTCTCCTCCTTCTGCTTGTTCTTCTTCTTCTTCTACTACTTTTACTTCTTGTTCATCATCATCTTCTTCTTCTCCTCCTTCTTCCTCATCTCCCTCTTCTTCTTCTTCTTATTCTTCTGCTTCTTCTTCCTCTTCTTCCTTTTTCTTTTTCTTCTTCTTCTTCTTCTTCTTCCCCATCTTTTCTCTTTCTTCTTCTTCTTCTTCGTCTTCTTCCTCATGTTTTTCTTCATCTTCTTCTTCTTCTTTTTCTACTTTCTTTTAGTCTTTTTCTTGTTCTTCTTCTTAATCTTCTTTTTCTCTTCTTCTTCTTGCTTTTCTTCTTCCTCTTTTTCTACTTATCCATCTTCTTTGTCTTCTTCTTCTTTTTCTTCTTCTTCTTCTTCTTCTTCTCCTACTTCTTCCTATTCTTCTTCTTTTTCTTGTTCTTTTTCTTCCTCTTTCTCATCATCACCTTATTCT
>CM043878.1:312500-322500 GCA_023846275.1 Vanilla planifolia | reverse complement strand
TCTCCTTCTTCTTCTTCGTGTACTTCTTCAACTTCTTCTTCTTCTTCTTCTTCTTCTTCTTCCTCTTCTAGATTTTTTTCTTATTTTTCTCCTTTCCATCTTCTCCTTTCCATCTTATCCTTCACTTTCTTCTTCTTATTATTATTATTCTACTTCTTCTTCTTCTTCTTCTTTCTTGCTTATCTTCTTCTTATTATTGTTATTATCATTATGGTTATTATTATTTTTGTTATTATTATTCGACTTTTTCTTCTTCCTCTTCTCCTTCTTCTTCTTCCTTTGCTTCTTCTTATCCTTCTTCATCATGATCATCATCATCATCATCTTCTTCTTCTTCTTCTTCTTCTTCTTCTCCTTCCTCTTCTTCTTCTTTGTCTTTTTCTTTGCCTCTTTCTCCATCTTCTTTTTCATCTTGTTCTTGTTCTTCTTCTTCTTGTTCCTTTACTTCCTCCTCCTCTTCTTCTTCTTCTTCTACTACTACTACTACTACTTTTTCTTCTTCTCCTTCTTCTTATTCTTCTTCTTCTACTACTACTCCTTCTTCATCTCCTTCTTCTTCTTCTTCTTCCACTACTACTTCTTCTCCTTCTCCTTCTTTTACTTCTTCATCCTATTCTACTTCTTCTTCTTCTTCTTCTTCCTCTTATTCTCCTTCTTATTATTATTAATATAAATATTCTTAATATTTGTTATTATTATTATTATTATTATTATTATTATTCTTCTTCTTCTTTTACTTCTACTTCTCCATCTTCTTCTTCTACTTCTACTCCTTCTCCTTCTTCTTTGTCTTCTCCTTCTTCTTCTTCTTCTCCTTCTTCTTTTTCTTCTTCTCCTTCTTCTTCTTCTTCTTGTTCATCTTTGGTCTTCTTCATCTTCTTCATCTTCTCCTTCTTCATCTTCTTCTTCTTCCTCCTCTACATCTTCCTCTTCCTCTTCCTCTTCATCTTCCTCTTCCTCTTCTTCTCTTTCTTCTTCTTCTTCTTCTTCCACTTCTTCTCCTTCTTCTTGTTTTTCTTTTTATTCATCTTCTTTTAATGTTCTCCTTCTTTTTCGTCTTCTTATTCTTCCTCTTCTTCTTCTTCGTCTTCTTTCTTCTTTATCTACTTATTATTACCGTTATTATTATTCTACTACTTCTTGTACTTCTTCTTCGCCTTCTTCACCATCATCATCTTCTTCTTCTTCCTCTTCTTCTTCTTCTTCTTCTTTGTATTCTTCTTGTTTTTCTTCTTCTTCTTCCTCTTCTTCTTCTTCTTCTTCTTCCTCTTCTTCTTCTTCTTCTACGTCTACTACTACTACTTTTTCTTATTTGTCTTCGTCTTCAACTTCTTCCTCTACTTCTTCTTCTTTTTGTTCTTCTTTTTCTTCTACTTCTTCTTCTTCTTCTTCTTCTTCTTCTTCTTCTTTTTCTACTTCTTCTTCTTCTTCTTCTTCTTCTTCTACTTCTACTTTCTCTTCTTTTTCTTCCTCTTCTTCTTCTTCTTCTTCTACTTCTTCTTCTTCTTTTCTTCATCATCTTCTTCTTCTTCTTAATCATCATCATCATCTTCTTTTTCATCATCATCATGATCATCATCATCTTCTTCTTCTTCTTCTTCATCTTCTTTGTCTTGTTCTTCTTCTTCTTCTTCTACTTTGTCTTCTTCTTCTTCTTCTTCTCCATCTTCGTCTTCTTCTTTGCCTTTTTCTTCTTCTTCTTCTTCTTCATCTTCTTCTTCTTCTTCTTCTTCTTCTTCATCTTCTTCTCTTCCTCCTCCTCCTCAACCTCCTTTTTCTTGTTCTTCTTCTTCTTCTTCTTCTTCTTCCTCTCCTGCTTCTTCTTCTCCATCTTCTTCTTCTTCATGAACTTCTTCATCTTCTTGTTCTTCCCTTTTTAATTCAACTTCTTATTCTTATTCTTATTATTGTCCTTCTTGTCCCTCTCTGTCTTTTCATTCTTATTCATATTATACTACTTTTTCTTCCTTGTCTTCTTCTTCTTTTTCTTCTACTACTACTACTTCTTTTGCTTCTTCTTCCTCTAATTATTATTATTATTATAATAATAATAATAATTATTATTATTATTATTATTATTTCTTCTTCTTATTATTCTTCTTCTTCTATTTCTTCTTATTCTTCTTATTCTCCTTCTTCTTTTTCTTGTTATTATCATTATTATTTTTACTATTGATATTATTATTATTATTATTATTATTATTGTTATTATTTTACTACTACATTTCTCCTTCTTCTTCTACTTCTTCTTCTTCTTCTCCTTCATTTTTTTAGATTTTGCTCTTTCTTCTTCTTCTCCTTCTCCTTCTTCTTCTTATTCTTCTTCTTCATCTTCTTCTCCTTCTTATTGTTGTTCTTCTTCTTCCTCTTTTTCTTCTTCTTCTCCTTCTTCCATTTCTTCTTTCTCTTATATTTCTTTTTGTTCTTCTTGTTCATCTACTTTACCTTTTTATTATTATTATTATTATTATTATTATTATTATTATTGTCATTATTAATATTAAAATTATTATTATCATTCTTCTTGTTCTTCTTCTTCTTGTTCATGTTCTTCTTCTTCTTCTATTCCTTATTCTTCTTCTTCTGCTCCTTCATCATCTTCTTCTTCTTCTGTCTGTTCTTCCTCTTCCTTTTTTCTTCTTCTTCTTCATCCTATTCTTATTCTTTTTCTTCGTCTGCTTCCCTTTCTTCTTTTCCTTCTTTTTCTTTTTGATCTTCTTCTTTTTCTTCTTCTTATTCCTCTTCTTCATCATCTTCTTCATATTCTTCTTCTTCTTCTTCTTCTTCTTCTTCTTCTTCTTCGTCTTCTTCTCCTTCTTCCTCTTGCTCTTCTTCTTCTCCTTCTTCTTCTTTTCCTTTATCTACTTCTCCTTGTTCTACTTCTTCGTCTTCTTCTACATATTATTCTTCTTCTCATTCAACTTCTTATTCTTGCTCTTGTTCTTCTTCTTCCTCTTTTTTTATTCTTCTTCCTTTTCTTAATCATCTTCTTCTTCCAATTGTTATTCATTTTCTTCTTATTCATCCATTTCTTCTTCTTATTATTTTAAGACATATTCTTCTTCTTCTTTTCCTTATCATTATTATTATTATTATTATTATTATATTATTATTATTATTATTATTATTATCATTATTATTGTTAATATAAATATTCTTCTTTGCCTTCTTCTCCATCTTCTTTTTCTTCTTCTTCTTGTTCTTCTTCTTCCTCTTCTTCTTCTTCTTCTTCTTCTTCTTTTTCTTTGTCTACTTCTTCTTCCTGTTCTTCTTCTTCTTCTTCTTCTTCTTCTTCTTCTATCTTCTTCTTCTTCTTCTTCTACATCTTCTTCTACTACTTCTACTTCTTTTTCTTCTTCTTCTTCTTCTTCTTCTTCTTCTTCTTCTTCTTTTCTCCTTTTTCTTCTTCTACTTCGTCTTCTTCTACAACTACTTGTTCTTCTTATTCATCTTATTCTTCGTCTTCTCCTTCCCTTTTTTCTTCTTCTTCTTATTATTATTCCACTCCTTCTTCTTCTTCTTTTTCATCTTATTATTATTATTAGTATTATTATTATTATTATTACAATTGTTATAGTTATTATTATTATCATTATTCCAGTACTTCTTCTTCTTCTTCTTCCTCTCCTTCTTTTTCTTCCTATTCTTCTTCTTCTTCTTCTTCTTTCTCTCCTTCTTCTTCTCCTCCTTCTTCTCTTTTTTCTTCTTCTTTGCCTTGCTGTTCCCCTTCTTCTTCTTCTTCTTCTTCTTGTCTTACTTCTTCTTCTTGCTCTTCTTCTTGTTCTTCATCTACTCCTTATTCTTCTTCTTTTTCTTCTAATTCTTATACTTCTTCTTAATTTTGTTCTCCTTCTTCTTCTTCTTCTTTTTCTTCTTCTTCTTCTTCTTCTTCATCATCATCATCTCCTTATTCTACGTCTTCTTTTCTTCTTATTTTTTTATTATTATTGTTATAAATTATTATTATTATTATTATTATTATTATTATTAGTGTTATTGTTATTATTACTATTATTTTTTTATTCATCTTCTTTTTCTTTTTCTTCTTCTTCTTCTTCTTCTTCTACTTCTTCTTCTTCTTCTTCTTTTTCTTCCTCTTCTTCTTCTTCGTCTTCTTTATCTTCCTCTCCTTCTTCTTTGCTTTCTCCTACTTCTTTTTCTTCTTCTTCTACTTCTTCTTCTTCTTCTTCTTTTCATATGTTTATTATTATTGTTATTGTTCTTATACTTATTCTTCTTTTTCCTCTTCTTCTTCTTCTTCTTCTTCTTCTACTTCTTCTTCTTCATCATCATCATCATCTTCTTCTTCTTCTTCTTCTCCTTGTTCTTCTTCTTCTTCTTCTTCTTCTCCTTCTTCTTCTTCTTCTTCTCCTTCTTTTTCATCTTTTGCTCTTTCTTGTTCTTCTCCTTCTCCTTCTTCTTCTTCTTCTTCTTCTTGTTCTTCATCTTCTTCTCCTTCTTGTTCTTCTTCTTCTTCTTCCTCTTCTTCTTCTCCTTCTCCTTCTCCTTCTATTTCTTCTTCTTCTTCTATTTCTTTTTGTTCGTCTTATTCATCTTCTTTATCTTAAGATTGTTATTATTAATATTATTATTGTTATTATTATCATTCTTTTTTTCTTCTTCTTCTTGTTTATGTTCTTTTTCTTCTTCTTCTTCTTCTTCTTCTTCTTCTTCTTCTCCTTATTCTTCTTCTTCTTTTCCTTCTTCATCATCTTCTTCTTCTATCTCTTCTTCTTCTTCTTCCTTTTCTCTTCTTGTTTTTCTTCTAATTCTTATTCTTTTTCTTCTATCTCTTCTTTTTCTTCTTCCTTTTTTCTTTTTCTATTTATTCTTCTTCTTTTTGTTATTCTTCTTCCTCTTCTTCGTCATCTTCTTCATCTTCTTCTTCTTCATCTACTACTTCTTCTTCTTCTTCCTCTTCTAGTACTTCTTCTTCTTCTTCTGGTTCCTCATCTTCTCCTCCTTCGTCTACTTCTTCTTCTTGTTCTTCGTCTTCTTCTACTTATTATTCTACCTCTTCTCATTCTTGTTCTTATTCTTGTTCTTCTCCTTCTTCTTCCTTTTTTCTTCATCTTCTTCTTTTTCTTATTCTTCTTCTTCTTTCAAATGTTATTCATTTTCTTCTTGTTCTTTCATTTCTTTTTCTTCTTATTTTAAGTCGTATTCTTCTTTTTCTTTGCCATATGATAATTATTCTTTTTATTTATTTTATTATTTTAGTTATTTTTATTATTATTATTTTAATTATTATTATTATTAATATTCTTCTTCGCCTTCTTCTTCTCCTACTTCTTTTTCTTCTTCTTCTTCTCCTCTTCTTCTTCTTCCTCTTCTTCTTTTTCATCTTCTTCTTTGTCTACTTCTTCTTCATGTTCTTCTTCTTCTTCTTCTTCTTCTTCTTCTTCTCTTATTCTTCTTCTTCTTCTTCTTCTTCTTCTTCATCTTCACTCTTCTTCTTCTTCTACTTCTTTTTCTACTTCTTCTTCTTCTTCTTGTTCCTCTTTTCTCCTTTTTCTCCTTCTTCTTCTTCTTCTTCTACTACTACTACTACTACAACTTGTTCTTATTATTCATCTTGTCCTTCTCTTTTTTCTTCTTCTTCTTATTATTATTCCACTTCTTCTTCTTCTTCTTCTTTTTCATCTTATTATTATTATTATTACTACTATTATTATTGTTATTTTTATTATTATTATTCTACTACTTCTTCTTTTTCTTCTCGTCTTGTCCCCCTTTTTCTTCTTCTTCTTCTTCTTCTTTCTCTTCTTCTTCTTCTTTTCCTTCTTCTCCTTGTTTTTCTTCTTCGCCTTCCTCTCCTTCTTCTTCTTCTTCTTCTTCTTCCAATCCTACTTCTTCTTCTTTCTCTTCTTCTATTCTTCTTCCACTCCTTCTTATTCTTCTTCTTTTTCTTCTTATTCTTATAATTCTTCTTCTTGATGTTGTTCTCCTTTTTCTTCTTCTTCTTATTCCTATTCTTATTCTTTTTCTTCTTCTTGTTCTCTTTCTTCTTCTTCATCTGCTTCTTCTCCTTCTTATTCAACTTCTTCTTTTTCATTTTATTATAGCTATTATTATTATTATTATATTATTATTATTATTATTAGTATTCATCTTCATTTCTTTTTCTTCTTCTTCTTCTTCTTTTCCTTCCTCTTCTTCTTCTTCTTCTTCTTCTTTATCTTCCTCTCCTATTTTGCTTTCTCCTTCTTCTTCTTCTTCTACTTCTTCTTCTTCTTCTTCTTTTTCTTCTTCTTCTTTTTGTTCTTCTTCTTCTCCTCCTCCTCCTCCTTGTTCTTCTTCTTCTTCTTCTTCTTCTTCTTGTACTTGTTGTTCCTCTTCTTCTACTTCTACTTGTGCTTCTTTTTCATTTTCCACTCTTTCCACTTCTTCTTCTCCTTCTTTTTCTTCTTCTACTTCTTCATCGTCTTCTCCTTCTTGTTCTTCTTCTTCTTCCTCCTCTTCTTCTTCTTCTTCCTCCTCCTCTCCTTCTTCTTCTTCTTCTACTACTACATCTTTTTGTTCTTCTCCATCTTCTTTTTCTTATTATTTATTATTATTATTATTATTATTATTATTATTATTATTATTATTAATATCATTCTTCTTTTTCTTCTTCTTCTACTACTTAGTATTATTATTGTTATTATTGTTATTATTATTATTATTATTGTTATTATTATTCTTTTTGTTCTTTTTTCTTCTTTTCTCCTTCTTCTTCTTCTTCTTCTTCTTCTTCTTTTGCTCTTTCTTCTTCTTCTCTTTCTTCTTATATTTCTTCTTCTTCTTCTTCTTCTTCTTCTTCTTCTTCTTCTACTACTACTTCGTCTTCTTCTTCTTCTTCTTTACCTTCTTCCACATCTTCTCCTTGTCCTTCTTCTTTTTCTTGTTTTTATTACTAATATTATTATTATTTCTATTATTATTTTTATTATTCTACTTCTTCTTGTTCTTCTTCATTTTCCTCTCTGTCTCCTTCTTTTTCTTCTTCTTCTTCTTTTTCTCCTCCTCCTCCTCCTTTTTATTCTTCTTCTTCTTCTTTTTCTCCTCCTCCTCCTCCTTCTTCTTCTTCTTCTTCTTCCTCTTCTACTTCTCCTTCTCCTTATTCTTCTTCTTCAACTCCTGCTTCTCCTTCTTCTTCTTCTTCTTCTTCTTATTCTAGTTCTTCTTCATCTTCTTCTTCTTCTACTACTAATAATTATTATTATTACTACTATTACTATTATTATTCAGCTTGTTCTTTTTTTTCTTCTTTGTCGTCCTCCTCTTATTCTTCTTCTTCTTCTTCATCTACATCTTCTTCTTCTTGTTCTTCTTAATTTTCTTCTTCTTCCACCTCTTCTTCTTATTCTTCTACTACTTCTTGTCCTCCACCTTCTTCTTCTTCTTCTTCTTCTTCTTTTCCTTCTTCTACATTTCCTTCTTCTTCTTCTTCTTCTTCTTCTTCTCCTTCTTCTTCTCCTCCTCCTCCTTTTTCTTCTTCTTCCTATTACTCTTCTTCTCCTTCATGTTCTTATTCTTCTTCTTTTTCAACTATTCCATCTCCTTCTCCTTCTCCTTTTTCTTCTTATTCTGCTTCTTCTACCTCATCTACTTTTTCTTCTTGTCCTTATAATTATTATTACTATTAATATTATTGTTATTGTTATAATTATTATTATTATTCATCTATTCTTCTTTTTCTTCTTCTTTATCTTCCTCTTCTTCTTGTTCATCATCTACTTCTTCTTCTTCTACTTTGTCTTCTTTTTCTTCAGCTTCTTCTTCTTTTTCTTCTACTTCTCCTTCTTCTTCTTCTTCATCTCCTTCTTCTTCTTCTTCTCCTTCTTCTTCTTCTTCTTCTACTATTACTTCTTCATCTTCCTCTCCTTGTACTTCTTCTCCTCCTTCTTCTTCTTCTTCTTCTTCTTCTTCTTCTTCTTCCTCTTCCCCTTGTTTTTTTTCTTCTTCTTGTTCTTCTTCTTCTACTTCTTCATCATCTTCTTCTTCTTCTATTACTTCTTCTTCATCTTCCTCTCCTTGTACTTCTTCTTCTCCTTCTTCTTCTTCTTCTTCTTCTTCTTCCTCCTCCTCTTCTTTTTCTTCTTGTTCTTCTTCTTCTTCTTCCTCTTCTACATCTTCTTCTTTTACCACTTTTCTTCTTCTTCTTCTTCTTCTTCTTCTTTGTCTTCTTCTTCTTCTTCTTCTTCTTCTTCTTCTCTTTCTTCTTCTTCTTCTTCAAATTCTTCTTCTTTTTAAACTTCTTCTTTCTTTACTTCTTCTCCTTCTTCTTCTTCAGCTTCTTCTTCCTATTCTTAACCTTTTTCTTCTTCTCCTTCTCTTTCTTATACTTGTTCTTCTTCTTTTTCTTATTCTACATATTCTTCTTCTCCTTTGTTTTCATCTTATTATTAGTATTATTATTATTTTTATTATTATTGTTATTGTTATTATTATTACTATTCTTCTTTGCAATCTTGTTCTACTTCTTCTTTTTCATGTTCTTCTCCTTCTTTCTCTTCTTCTTCCTCTTTTTCTTCTTCTTTTTCTTCTTCTTCTTCTTTTTCTTCATATTTTCTACTCCTTCTTCATCTTCTTCTTCTTCTTATTCTTATTCTTGTTCTTCTTCTTATACTTCTTTTTCATTTTCCTTTCATTCCTCTTCTTCTTCTTCTTCTCCTTCCTGTTATTCTTGTACTTCTTTTTCCTCTTCTCCATCTTCTTCTTCTTCCTCTATGTCTTTTTGTTCTTCTTCTTCATCTTCTTTTTCTAGTTATTGTTTTTATTATTATTATTATTATTATTATTATTATTATTATTATTATTATTATTATCATTCTTCTTGTTCTTATTCTTCTTATTAGTATTCTTCTTCTTCTACTACATATTATTAATGTCATTATTAATATTTAAATTTTTAATATTATTATTCTTTTTCTTTTTCTTTCCTCCTCCTCCTCCTCCTTCTTCTTCTTCTTCTTCTTCTTGTTTTTTTTCATCTACTTCTTGTTCTTCTTCTTATTCACCTTCTTTTTCATCTTCTCTTTCACCTTCTTCTTCTTCTTCATCATATTTTTGTTCTTCTTCTTCTTTTTCTTATTCTTCTTCTTTTTCTTCTTTGACTTTGTCTTCTTCTCATTCTTGTACTTCTTTTTCTTCTACTTCTTCTTCTTCTTCTTCTTCTTCTTCTTCTCCTTCTTCTTCTTGCTCTTCTTTATTTTATACTTCTTTTGGTTCTTCTTCTTCATCTTCTTTTTCTTATTATTATTGTTATTATTATTATTATTGTCATTCTTCTTGTTCTTGTTCTCGCTTTACTTCTGCTTCTTCTTCTTCTTCCTCTTCTACTTCTTGTTATTATTATTAATATTATCATTATTTGTATTGTTATTATTATTATTAATATTATTATTATTATTATTTTCATTCTTCTTGTTCTTCTTTTGCTTCTTCTTCTTATTCTTCCTCTTCTACTTTTTCTTATTATTATTAATATTGTTATTATTATTGTTATTCTTTTTATTATTACTGTTATTATTATTATTATTCATCTTCTTCTTCTTCTCCTTCTTCTTATTCTTCTTATTCTTCTTGTTCTTCTTCGTCTTCTACTTCTTCCTCTCTTTCTACTTTTTCTTCATCTTCTTCTTCTTCTTCTACTTGTTCTTCTTCTTCTTCTTTTCCCTTTCTTCTTCTTCTTCTTCTTCTTCTTCTTCATCTTTTTCTTGTTCTTCTTCTTCTTCTTCTTCTTTTTTAGTTTCCACTCTTTCTTCTTCTTTTCCTTCTTCTTCTCCTTCTCATTCTTCTTCTTCTTCTTCTTCTTCTTCTTCTGCTTCTTTATCTTCCCTTTCTCCATCATCTACTTCCCCTTTTTCTACTTCTTTTCATTCTTCTTCTTCAACTTCTTATTATTGTTATTATTATTATTCCTATTATTATTATTATTATTATTATTATTGTTATTGTTATTATTATTATTATTATTATTATTATTATTATCATTCTTCTTGTTCCTCTTCTTCTT
>CM043878.1:300000-302500 GCA_023846275.1 Vanilla planifolia | reverse complement strand
TCTTCTTCCACTTCTACTTCTTCTTCTTCTTCTTCTTCTTCCCCTTTTTCTTCTTCATCTTCTCCTTCATCTTCTTCCTCTCCTTCTTCTTCTTCCTCTACTTTTTCTACTTCTCCTACTTCAACTTCTTCTTCTTCACCTTCTTCTTCATCATCATCATCATCATCATCTTCTTCGTCTTCTTCTTCTTCTTCCTATTATTCTTCTTTCACTACTTCTCCTTCTTCTTCTTCTCCTTCTTTTTCTTCTTATTCTTCCTCTTTTTTCTTCTTCTTCTTCTTGCTCTCTTGCTTCTCCTTTTTCCTCTTCGTCCTCCTCTTCTACTTCTTCTTATTCCTCTTCCTCTTCTTCTTCTTCCTCTTCTTCTTGTCGATCTTTATCTTCTTCTTCTTCGTCTTCTTTCATTTCTTCTTCTTCTTCTTTGTCTTCTTCCTCTTCTTGCTCATCTTCTTCTTTATCTTCATCATCTTCTTCTTTTACTTCTTCTTCTTCTTCTTCTTCCATTTCTTCAACTACTTTTTATTTTTCTTCGTCTTCCTCTTCTTCTTCTTCTTCTTCTTTCACTTTTTCTTATTCTTCTTCTTATTCTTCTCCTTCTTCTTCTTTTTCTTCTTCTTCTTCTTCTTTTTCTTCCACTTCTTCTTCTTCTTCTTATTCTTCTTCTTCTTCTTCTTCTTCTTCCACTTCTTATTCTTCTTCTTATTCTTCATCTTCTTATTCTTCGTCTTCTTCTTCTTGCACTTCTTCTACTTCTTGTTCTTCTTCTCCTCCTTTTCGTTCTTCATCTTCTTCTTTGTCAACTTCTTCTTCTACTTCCTGTTCCTCTTCTTTTTCTTCTTCTTTTCTTCATCTTCTTCTTCTTCTTCTTCTTCTTCCTATTCATCTTCTTCTTCCTCTTCTTCTCCTTCATCTTGTTCTTCTTTTTCTTCTTCCTCATTGTCAACTTTTTCTTCATCATATCTTCTTCTTCTTTTTCTTCTTCTTCCTCTTCATCTTCTTCTTCCTCTTCTTCTCTGCAATCTTCTTCTTCTTCTTCTTGAACTTCGTCTTCATCTTCGTTCTCTTCATCATCACCTTCTTCGACTTCTTCTTCTTTTCTTGTTCTTGTCCTTCTTCTTTTTCTTGTTCTTCTTCTTTTTCCCCCTCCTCTTCTTGTTCTTCTTCTTTTTCCCCCTCCTCTTCTTGTTCTTCTTCTTTTTCTTCTTCATTTCTCCTTCATCTTCTTCCTTTTCTTCTTCGTCATCATCTTCTTCTTCTTCTTATTCTCCCTCTTTTTCTTCTTCTTCCTCTTGTACTTTATTTCTTATATTTATTCTTCTTCTAGTACTATTACTACTACTACTACTACTTCTTCTATTTGTTTATCTTTTCAACCTCTTCTTCTTCCACTTCCTTCTCATGTTCTTCTTCTACTTCATGCTCATCACCTCATCTTCTTGTTCTTTTTCTTCTTCTTTTTCTTCTTCTTCTTCCTCTTCTTCTTCTTTTTCTTCTTCTTCTTCTTCTCCTTTCTCTTCTTCTTCTTCTTCTTCTTCTTCTTCTTCTTCATCGTCTTCCTCTTCTTCTACTTCTTCTTCTTCTTCTTCTTCCTCTTCTTCTTCTTTTTCATCTTCTTCCCTATTTTCTTCTTCTTCTTTTCCTTCCTCTTCTTCTGCTACTCCTTCCTCTTCTTCTTCTTCTTGTTCTTCTTCTTCTTTCTATTCTTTTTATTATATTTCTTCTTCTTCTGCTTCTTCCCCCTCCTCCTCTTCTACTTCATCTTCCCTCAATCTACCACTTCCTCCTCTACTTGTTCTTATTCCCCTTCTTCTTCTTCATCAACTTCTTCTTCTTCTTCTTCTTCTTCCACTTCTTCCCCTTCTTCTTTTGCATCCACTTCTTCTTCTCCTTCATCCCTATCTTCATCCTCTTTTCCTCTTCTTCCTCATCTTCTACTTCTTCTTCTTCTTCATCTTCCCCTTCTCCTTCTTTTTCTTCATTTTCTTCCGCACCTTTTACATTTTCTTCTTTTACTTTTTCCTCTTCTTCTTTTTTTCTTCATCTTCTTCTGCTTCTTCATTTTCCATTTCTTCTTCTTCCTCTTCTTCCTCTTCTTTTACTTCTTCTTCTTCTCCTTCTTCTTCTTCTTCTACTCCTTTCACTTATTCTTCTTGATATTTTTATTTTCCTTCTACTTCTTCTTCTACTACTTCTACTTCTACTTTTTCTTCTTTTTCTCCTTCATCTTCATCATCATCATCATTATCTTCTTCTTCTTCTTCCTCTTCATCCTTTTCTTCTTCTTCTACTTCTTCTTCTTCTTCGCCTTCTTCTTCTTTCTTCTTCTTCTTTCTTCTTCTTCTTATTCTTCGCTTCTTCTTTTTCTTGTTCTTGTTCTTCTTCTTTTTTCCTCTTACTCTTCCACTTCTTCTTCTCCTTCTTGTCCCTCTTCATCATGTTATTCTTCATCTTCTTCTTGTTATTCTTCTTCTTCTTTTTCTTCTTGCTCTTCTTCTTCTCC